>CAUYSK010075503.1:0-48527 GCA_963575035.1 Avahi laniger
GTCCCAGCTACTTGGGAGGCTGAGACAGTAGGATTGCTTGAGTCCAGGAGTTTGAGGTTGCTGTGAGCTAGGCTGACGCCACGGCACTCGCTCCAGGCAAGAGAGTGAGACTCTGTCTCAAAAAAAAAAAAAAAAAAGAAATATGACAACTTTAAGCTTTCTTAAAAAGTTACATAGAGTAAAGCGTTCCCATATAAACTGACAAACTGAATTTTTATCATGTTTTTTGGTAATGAGGCCAGGCCAAAAAATATGCAATTTACTAATGTTTCCTGTCCACGGGGTAATTGGTACACATTTGTCATAATTACAGGGACATACAAACCTATGTTTATCAGCATTCACGCACAAACAGGAACATTGTGAATCTGAAACACCTTGTGTCCTATGATTAATCCTCCTTTATTGTTTGTGTGTTTTTATTTTGAGTTTTGTTTGTTTTGTGTTTTACTTGCAGAATGGCATCAAGAGACATGGATTTCTAAATACAAAGCATAATCTGATAGCCATGGATGGAATGTTGAGAAATAATTTAATACCAGGTTATTATAAAAAATTTAAGACTGCATTTTTTTTAAGATAACTGTCTTCATCAAAGCTACAATGATGAAGTCTTAAGGAAAAAAGTGTTGCATTATTCCATAGGCTTATCCAGTATTTTCCAGACTGATCTGAGTCCCTCTGAAGTGGTTTAGCATCACAAGAAAATGTAGATCCTCCTTATCGATGTCGTTAGACCCAAGGGAAATGTGGCAAAAAGAGAGGAGTAACTTGGAAGGGATACATTCATTTATCCATAAAGATTCCAAGGGTTCTGCCAAAAGCAAACGGCTATTTTGAAATTGTCTTCAAGGGTGATAAATCACCAGGTAGAAAAATCAACAAGCTGGGAACACTTAATTAGATCTTTTATCTTAATCATTAAATCAAGTGTGTACGTGTGTGTTTAGGGAAGGGAGAATGTTATACAATAGGCAGGAATTAACACTTAGAAAGCTCAGAGGTTTAACAAAACCTGACATGAGATTTGCCAGATGGTTTGGTACCGGATTGTAAAACTTGAAACTAATCTTCATTTAAGAGTTTTAATGGTTGTATCTCTCTTATAAAGCCTCTTGCTCTTCTGCTAGGGTGATTCTGCAAAATTATAGATCAGGCTTTAAAGAACAGCTTCTATGAACAGTCTCCTTAAATCTCAGCTAAACTGAGCAAGAAGATTACATGTTATTATGATGTAGCACAGGAGGATTTTCCCCCAGCAAACATAATGATGTGAAAAAGGATAAAGCTATCATTCTGCACAAAGAGGTTATCCATAGAAGCACAGAAGAACAATGCTTTTCACACAGATTATCTGGACATGTTGAAATGTTCGCGTTGCAAAAGCTCTTTCTTAATGTTTCTGTGAAGAACTCTGATCCTGACTGGCCTCCAAGACCAAGTGATCATATATCTCTATGAGGTAACCTGCCACGGGGCATTTGGGAGAGATTACTGCGGTCCCAGACATTACTGGAAAAACAAAAGTAAAATATTTATTTCTCAGGTGATTTATATTTAGTCCCAGCTTATCAATTTTATTTCAAGAAGAAGACATTTTCTCATTTTTTCATAATTAAGTTTACTAAACTTTAAAAATGCATATTCTTATTAGCATGTAAAAGAACAAAAAAAAGCACAGAACTATAATTCTGTGTATATTTTCATATTTCAATATTCTTACTGAAAGCCAATTAACATATGTGTTGTGAAAATGAAACTGTATTAAATGTACAGGCTTCAAATATTCAGTAGATTAGTTATGAGCAGATGAGTTAAGTCCATCAGCTTATTTAACATCATATCATTTGAAATTTCATATTTTAAATATCAAAATTTATCAGAAAAATGTCAATAATTATGTTTAATACCTTAAAAGAATAATTTATGTTTGCTTATTCATTAGATTATTTATTTTCACCTGAGAATCACTCAAGATTACTTCTTAATGTAGAAATAGGTAGTTCAAACTAATAACTGCCAATTATTTTTTAAGACCTAGACACAAATAAAGACAAATGCATGCCCCCCACACATGCACACAATACTATAAACTTCATTTAATTCTTATTTTCCAAGTGATTATTGTGATTTCTGTTATCATAAGTTCCTAAAAATATACTATGTGAGTAGCACCTGGGTTAATCTCTTGGTAGGTTTCTAATTCTTTAAAGGTGCCTATGAATGCATTAAAAGCTATTCTAAATTTATAATTCAGAAATAACACTTATATACTTTCAAATATTTTATAAGTTGTTAGAGCAGGGGTAAGAGTGGTGGTAAACCATTGCATCGAAATACTTTTTTCCAATAAGAATTTAGAAAGCACAAAAGAGTGAGATCAATTGATTATGCAGCAGCTTAATGTAGGGTGATTTTTATACAAACATTTATTTTTAAATTTTTCTAAGAGGTGTGAGAGTAGAAATAATTCATGGGTTTATTGCACACTTTTAAAAGTATATCTTTCACTTGGAAACATTTCCATGCATAAATCTCTTTAATGGGGAAATATATGATAATTTATTATATGTTACAGCAACATTTGATTTGAAATATAAAACATTATTTTGATATTGGAAAGAAGCATACAGCAATAGTTTGGCCAAATTTATGCTCAAAATATTAAATGTGATTGTAATTAGTCAAAAATTATAATGTTTCTATTATTCATGGAGATGAAGCTAAACTCCTAAAGATTTAACTACCCCTACAATGAAAAATATGATATAATGAAGATAGTTTAGGTTATTGGTGTCATTCCTGTCTTCACTGAAAAAAAGAAAATCATAAAGAAAGTCTACTATTAATATATGTAAAGTGGATGTCATCACGAAAAGAATCCGATATGTATAAATAATACTGAGATAATTCACCACCACCACCCTCAACCTATGGTAAAAAGGGATGAATTTTTCAGATTCACTAGAACATACACACAAAGTAATGTCTTTATCACTACCATCAGTCTGTAATCCTGCTTTCAGGAAGTCTTCCTAATACTTATGTCAAAGGAAAAATCTCTTTTTCAGTTACATGCTAAATGTTAAACAGGTCAGCCCTTAACTGTAAATGAATTATAATTATATAATCTGGGTCTACTCTAAGTTGCCATCATTCAGATATCAGAATGATGGCACCAATTATTTTAAAAGAGAATGGAATCACGGACTTATAGTTTTGTCTTCTATGCTTTCCAATGTGAACACAAAATATGTACAAAAATGTCAGAGAGCTGGTGACTATAACAATTATTAGTTAATTTTCTTTTACAAAAGCCAATTACAAGTCAAGAACTAAAGAATTACACAGCTTTTTGCCTCATAATATCAGAACATTAAGCCCAAATGTAGGGCAGGGAAAGAGAAATATTCTATTTTATTACAGAAATTATGATTTACATCAAGATTCATATCATAAGACATAAAAAAGCATTTCTTCCCAACCTTGAGTATTTGATAAAGGAACATTAAAATTTCAGTAAATCTAATGTATTCCCCTCAAGATTCACATATTGGGTAGAAACAAAGTCTCACTAAATTTCTTATCCAAAAGAAAACTATTCTGGGAAGTTGCTGTCCTGAAAGTCTTCTGAGTTCTTCAAAGTTGCTATTTATATTCAATTATTTGACAACATAAACATGGACAAATAGGGGCCTGAATTGTTACCATGAAAAGTTGACTTTGTAAGTTTAAATTCAATATTAAAGAATTAGAAGTAATGCATGTAAATGGACTAAACTATTAATTAAAATTAATTTTCAGTGCAAAAGTACCTTATTAATTCACTATTTTGAAATATTCATTAGTATTGCTGGCTACACATAAATAACTACAATTCCTAGGTTGATATCGATAAGCCAGTAATGAACTGAGTTAAGCTGATTTCTACAATTAAAAAACATGCTAGACTAAGTTATTGGAAATTTAATTTCTTTTTGTAAGAACATGCAGAATATGCATTATCATTATATTAAAGCCTTCCATGTAATAATGCCATTTCTTATTCCACAAGAGATCCTTCTAGGAATCTGAAGTGATATACCAAGAAAATATTTTGACCTGAATTGGTCTACAGTTTACTTCAATTAGCTAAGAACCTGAACGAAGAATAAAAGGAGGAATAGAGAGCAAATCCTAATAAGTAAGAATGGAAAAATAACAAATATAACTAGTAGGAAAAGAAGGAAGTTAGCTGTCTGAAATATGACTGGAAAAAAACAAGATAAAAAGGAGATGTGACCTATATAGCTGCGCCCCAATCCTAAACAATTATCTATTGAATTTAAGAAGCTAGTTGGGGAAAGGGACAATATTCCAAATGTCAATGACAACAACAAAAAAAAATCCATGTTAGCTTAATTAGAGCAAATTTTCCTTGACCAAAACAAAAAAAGAATAATCAGCAAATATGAAAATGGAATTTTAAAATTGGAGTTAACTTACACAAAAGTGGAAAAATTCGCAGTGGTTATTTTTGCATTTGGGCATTGAGAAAGATTTGCATATTACATTATGATCAAAAATATTAAAAGCATCAGCAAAATACCAGCAACGATCAGGATCTCTTTATACTAGATTTTCTAAACTTGAAAAACTGGATCAAAAGCTCTTCAGTTTATTTCACAGCAGATTTTATAATAAGCAGTCTCCAAGGACTAATTAAAATGGAGAAAAATATAAAGGACTGGTTAAAATAGAGGAAAAATGTAAAGGTAATCTCTGTTTCTGAGAAAGCAAACATTTCATAAACCAATAACTTATGATCATTATTCTATATTGTTACTTTCCCATCAAGTATATTGAGAAAATATTAATTTATTTACTAGATTCATTAAAATTTTTCTTAAAAAGGAATGCATACCCATTATATACCTATCTAGGAAGAATATTGAGATTGATGAAAAAGACAGGAATATTGAAATCATTTTGAACTCAATGGAAAATTTGGCAGTGTTATTTGGCAGTGTTGACTGGGTGCAGTGGTTGCAGAAATACACAAAATTAATAGCAAGGGTTTTAAGCTATTCTTTCTTAAACCTCCAATTTTACCCTAAGCCTGACATGATCAAATAATACGTCAAACAGGGGTTTTCAAAGAACATAAGAACATAAAGATTCTTTTAGTTCAAGACCTATGGATGGTATTCTAAGTTTTAAATATCTAATCAGTTTGACTTTTTATTTGTAAGGATTTTTTTTTTGTAGATAGGTAAAAATAACATAAAATTATGAACACAGGTTTTGGAGCCACATAGACCTGAATTCAAATGCCATTTGTGGAAAGTAACTTATTCTAAAACCTTGTGCAAGGTAACTTATTCTAAAGCAACTTATTCTAAAACCTTGTGCAAGGTTCAGTAAACTGAATCTCAGTTTATTCATCCTTAAAAGAGAGAATGATAATACCTCTCTGATGGGATTGGCGTGAGAATGAAACAGATCTGTGTGCACAGCAATTAGAATAGTACCTGGCATATATCATTAGTATTCAATAAATGGTAACATTTATTTCATGTTAGTCCAAAGCAAGTATAATCACCTTGATCGACAATCAACATTTGGGTATAAGAGGTTCTATTTTAGCTTCTTATCGATTCTATGAAGAAAACCAAATCATAGTCACTTTGTTCCCTGGAGTAGCAACTGGTATTGGGTAATTCATTTGTTAGAGATGAGGAAGCTGATGTAAAGACTGTGGGGTAAGGGAAAATAGGAGCTTTAAAACAAAAATTACTCAACAAACATTTACTGAGCACCTACTATGTGCCAGAGAGAGTTGTAGGATATAGAGTAAAAGATGATAGCTGTCTGAATTTGGGACATATGACATACATATGATGTTTAACGTGTTTCCATTGAATGTCATAACATCAAAGATCTAGAGACACTGAAAAACTGACTAATGTATCCCCCCACACATGTGCACTGAGATATTCATTATTTTATAGACACAGCCAAAACACTAAGTGTGAAGAATAAGAGACGAAAATAAATATGTTAGCTTGGAGAGATGATTATACTAAAAAGCATGACAGATATAAAAACATTAGGTAAAATTTTCACTACCAAGTGATATATTAAGAAGAAAATAATACGTTTAGTAATATATACTTTTAAAAACATTTGACATCAAAAAAAGTATCTGTTAATTAAATAAGACATATTTTTTAGACCAAGGAGTTCACCAACAGAGGAATTTGCTACAGAATTACACTGAGCTAATACACAAAATTTAACCATTATTACCTCAGCATCTCAGTACAGATTTGCATAAATAATAAATGCAATTTTATTGTCATATTTAAATTATAAATGTCTCTGTCCCCCAATACCATTTCCATAGAAACTTAAGGCAAATCACATATTTCTGCCAAGTGCTAAGGTAACTTAATGTAAAAAACACTACATTTAAGACTGCCCATAGGTTTTAGAGTTTTAGTCAAATTGATTGCTAGATTAAAACTAGCTTATATTTCTGGCTTTATGTCAATCAAATTTCACAACACTAAATTATATTCCAAGAATACATAATCATGGTAAAAATCACATAAATATGTGATTGCACTGAAGACACATAATACTGCAAAGAAAGATTTTCTCCCTTGTAATGTCATAAAATCAATGCCTTTGGGATCATCTTTGAGATCACTTTCATGTATAAACTTAATAAATGTCAATGTCCTAATAAGTTGTCTGAAAGAGTAGAGACTTGCAAAGATGCTTCACTTAACTTACTTTCTTCAGACTTTTAAGATTCTCAGAATTCTTTTCAGGTTCATCTCATCCATCCTCTCTCATGGCCAAATATGAAGAATGAATGAAATAGAGGGAAAAATTAATAGATGATGCCCTCCTTTTATGCAACTGAGATGGTAAAGACTCAGGAAGAGCAGGTTTGGAAGAAGGGAATCTGGAGTTGAGTCTTGGGAATGTTAAGTTAGAAGTACTGATTAGACATCTAGGTGGAGACTTTGAAGTTTAGGGAAGAGATATGATATGGGGATATAAATTTGGAATTCAATAGTATATGAATGGTATTGAAAACTATGATACTGTATGAACTTACGAAGACGATGAGACAAAATAGAAAAGATAAGTTGAGGACTAAGCCCAGGGGCACTGCAATGATTAGAGTCTGGGAAGATGGAGAGGATGAGAAAGGAGACTGACAATGAATGGCTTTGGGATTAAAGAAACAAGAGAGAGTGAAATCCAGGAAGCCAACTGAAGAAAGTAGTTTATGTAGGAATAATCAACTGATTCAAATGCTACAGGTCGGTCAAGTAATATAAGACCTTAGAACTGATCGTGAGATATAGCAACACAGATGTAAATATTGATCTGCTGAATGTTGTTTCAGTGCATTGGTAGGACAAAGTCCTGATTGGAGGAATTAAAAGATGTTCTACCAGGATCTCCAAACACTTCTTCAGATTTCTGTAATTGTATTAACTCTAATTCCTTTTGGAAAAGCTAAAAAAAAGGCTCTATGATACAGGCATGGAATTCATTTTTAACATTGCCCATTTCTTTAAGTAATTATACACAAAGAAATAAGCCCTTTCCTGATTAGAAACTGTATTTTTATACAAAAGCCTTTTCAATGAAACTAAACTTTTTATTTCACTTCCTTTCTCCATATTATTCCAATATATGGTTGAGCAGTTTAAACACATGTCTTTATCATACACGTTCATATGGCCCATGGTAATATGAATTTTATATTCATTTCTTCAAATTCAGATGGGTTAAAATTTTCAAATGTCTGTATTATCCTTGGTGATGGATATTTAAAATAACATAAAGGAGAAGCAAAAATGCTTCTGAAAAGAGGATGACTTCAAGTATTCTGTCTTCTGGAAAATTAAACCCGATGCCTTTATGTCTTTATGAGAGCTATCTGAAAGTATCCAGCCATGTAACCATTCTCATTATATTAACAATAGCTGGATGCTTTCTGGACAGTCCTTGTATATCCATCATCAATGTCATACTGTAATTAGTAACATTCACTTGCTTTAGATTATCTATATAGTATTGTTTTCATGTACAAAGTGAAATGGAAAATTAAAGTAATAATTCAGATAATTTAAGATCAAAATAGCCAGATTTTGCTTCAGTTAATTATAAATTTTGAGGAAATGTGATCATTTGACTTGGAGTAGTCAAATTGTTTCATCCTTTTACCTTCTTGGTACATGTCGGGTTGCATAAGAGTTATTGATTAAGAAACTAGTGGTTTTAAAGAATTAGCTACATAAACCTATGGATTATCATACATGCTGGGAAAGCCTGATAAAAAAGTAGTTATTATTTAAAAGCATTTCATCTGAATTCATGTGTTTAGGCATTATTAATAATGGCAGTGAATAATGTCCCTGCCCACTTTTTATAGAATGTTTCATTTAGTCTTGAAATAGTTTCTGAATTATATTTGAAATAAGCAATCTTTTTCTTTATAGCCTTTATTCTTAATTACAATGAATTTTGTTTGACAAGTAGTTAAGTGGTAAAATGCAGTGTTTAAATTATTAGATGAAAGCTTTTTAAACTTGGGAAATATCTGTGTATACAAGAAATATTCTCCCTCTACCCTTGATAAATTAAAACAAATGTCAGTTCTCTGCTTCTGGACAAAGCTGCCAGGGAGGGGCTGAAATGGCCCCCACTCAGCCAAAAATTCTGCGTCTGGGCGTGGGGCTGTCTGAGATCCGCAGTCTGGTGCAGGCCTTGCTCCTTTCCGCCCTCCCCTATTTCGCAGTTTCTCCCAGGCCTCTGCCAGCAGGCAGGACCTCAAGCCAGGGGATCTTCCCTGGCTGTGATGCGGCTGGGAGGTTCCCTGCCCAGGATCGCAGCCTGAGCTGGGCACAAGGCCCTCCCGTGGGAGGAGGGTTGCCTCTCAGGTACGTTGATCTAACCCTGAAGGCGCACGCACCTCAGTAGGCTGGTTCACAAATATCCCTTCTGTGCCCCGGCGCAATGTGATTGAGAACTGGGTGTACCTGATCTGTCCTGCAGGCCTGTCCTCTGGGCCCCGGAGATCAATCACTGACCCTGCCAGGGAGAGGAGTTCTGGTCTCAAGTCAGCCACCCGTTGCCCAAGCTGGATCAGTATGTCTTTGCCTCAGGATTTGCCCTGCTCTGCTGGAGTCACCAAGCAAGTGGCACCTGGGAGGGCTGGCGGGTAGGAAGCTCACAGTCTGAGTGTCCCTCAGTCAGCTATCTGGCCCCAAAAGGAAAGGTCCTGTTCCCTGCAGCTGCCTCCGGGTGGTGGCTAAATTGTCTGTCTCTGCGGTTGCGGGTAAGGAAGGGAAAGGGGAGAATGAAGCAATATGGCGCCTGCCGATCCGCTCCAGTCTGCGGGCCCGGAAGTGCCCCGAGGGAGCTGGGAGCCTGGTGCCCTGTCCACAAGAGGCTCACCGCTCACTGGCGCCTGACATCTCTGGGCTGCTGTTGGCAGGTCTCTCCAACCACTCGGGAGCCCACCAGCAGTCCGCAATACAAGGGAGGGGAAATTTAACCACTCCACCTACCCTTGTCGCCGGTCTCCAAGCCTCTTGGAGGCCTTTCTCCTTCCAGTTCTCTTCTGCAACTTCTTCCCGTGGAGTCTCCTGTACTTTCAGGCACCCTTCCTTCTGACCCTCAGCCCATCTATGTCTCTCTGCCTGTTTATTTATTTATTTTTTTCACTTTCTTTTAAAATCTGTCTTTCTTGCAGAGACACTCAGGCTGGCGGTTTTTCTAGTCCGCCATCTTGCCCCTCCTCCTCCCATACACTGGTGGGACTGCAAACTAGGACAACTTCTGTGGAAAGCAATGTGGAGATACCTCAAAGAGATATAAGTACAACTACCATTTGATTCGGCAATCCCATTACTGGGCATCTACCCAAAAGAACAAAAGACATTCTATAAAAAAGACGTATGCACTCGAATGTTTATAGTAGCACAATTCACAACTGCAAAGATGCGGAAACGACCCAAGTGCCCATCGATACATGAATGGATTAATAAAATGTGGTATATGTATACCATGGAGTCTACTGAGCCATAAAAACAATGGTGATCTAGCACCTCTTGCATTATCCTGGATAGAGCTGGAGCCCATTCTGCTACGTGAAGTATCCCAAGAATGGAAAAACAAGAACCACATGTACTCACCATCAAATTGGTATTAACTGATCAACACTTAAGTGCACATATAGTAGTAACATTCATCCAGTGTAGGGCAGGAGGTCGGGGGGAGGAGGGGATGGGTATATTCACACCTAATGAGTGTGATGTGCACCGTCTGGGGGATGGACATGCTTGAAGCTCTGACTTGGGTAGGGCAAGGGCAATATATGTAACCTAAACATTTGTACCCCTGTAATATGTTGAAATAAAAAAAATAAAAAATAAATAAATACAAAAAAATGTCAATAATATGTGAATTATTCAATAATCTTTAGAACATGTAAACCTTGTGATATAGGCCATGGGAAGTGAAAGGCACATAATTATCTGTTAAATTTTAAGTAGTTTAAATAGTCAATTTAGAGATGATAAATTTCAATATATACATTTCCCAAATTATCTGAATTCACTAAACTATTTTGCTACTTTCAAAATTTTTGCAGTATGGAGATATAACATTAGGCCACTGCTTTAAATAATACAGAATAACATCACAAGAATATGAATATCAAATAAATTCAACTTTTAATTCTGCAGACATGTCAGTAGTTAGATGCAATTTTACACTTATACCAAGTCTTAAGCAGAAAAGAATGAATGAAAATAATGTACATAAATTGAACATCTGCAGCCATCCTAGTTTACTGAATAATATTCATTGTTCTGTGTTCACAATAAGCTGCAAAACCAGACATTATTCTTCAGTTTTCATTATTTTGAAAGTCACTGGAGGCTTTGGGATTGCAGCAAGAATTTAAGTGCTTTCATTTTACCTAGGGTTCCTACTGTACACAAAATAGATTTCAAATTATTTCTATTAAAAATCTTTGTTCTGTACTTACGAATTTTTAATCTTTGAAATCAAGGGAAAACAAATCAAACTAAATTCTTCTAACAACTCGTTTATCCGATGCTTCTAAACCTTCTCTGAAACAAATAAAGACTCCATGGAAGGAAATTCATGGGTAAAAAGTGGGTGATGATAGTGGTGGTTTGCAGAAAATCAAAACAAAACAAATAGAACCAACTGCGGTGACTCCTACCTGCAATCCCAACTACTCAGATGTTTAGGTGGGAGGATTGCTTGATCCCAGGAGTTCCAGACTAACCTGGGCAATATAGCAAGACCCATCTCTAAGGAACAGAAGAAAAAATTAGCCAGGGGGAGGCTTAGGTGAGAGGATTCCTTGAGTTTAGGAGTTAGAGGCTGCAGTGAACTATGATCATGCCATTACAATCCAGCCTGGGTGACAAAGCAAGACCCTGCTCCCCCAAAAAACAAAAACAAAATGAAACAAACAAAAACACTTCAGTACTAACACATACAGAATATATAAGATTTTCCAAATATTGTGTGTATATATATGATGTAATCTATAATTCATACATAATTTTCAAAATTGTATGTATAATTGTGTATAAATACACATTAGAGATATATATATCCCTCCATAAATATGAATCTTCAAGTGATTGTGAACACATAATCCTCACGTACCATCTAAAAACATGTACCAAAAAATTGGTTCAACTAAATTGTTCTAGATTTTGTTTGAATGTTGCACTATAATTCAGGAATTCAACTCACAAAATGACTGTTAGGTTTGCACATGTTCCAGTACTTAAACACATTAAAAATTCATGTGGGTAGGCCCCAAGGGAAAAAATTTATTTAGCTAAATCATGACAAATTTAAAAATGGCCCCATCATTCAACTGACTTGTAAGTTTTACTGCCTGTTAGGAAATGGTCCACCTCAAGAGTAAGAGAGTTACAGACCATTTCAATTTCTGATTCTAGCCCCAAAGAATCTTTTGTGATAAAAACAGAATGTGCTACTATTTGCTGAGCTTTTGACTTCTGCTCTTTAATAGCTAGGCTCATTGCTGGTACAAGAACTTCTCCGCAGAAATTTAAACATAGGGCACTATGCCTCGAACTAAATTTGTTTTAATAATCACCACTTTGTAGTTTAAAGCTTTAAATAACTGCTATAGTGAGATCTTTGTCCCTCACTCCCCTCCTTAGGATCCGTAGTATATATCCTAGAGAACATTAAAGAACATGGAGGAAGGTGCTAACCAGGTAGGGATGTTGTAATATCTCCACGTATATAATTTTTCTCTTCTTCCACTCCCATGTGAAAGGAAATTTTCTCTCTCAAGTTCTAAATGAGCTTGGTTTTAAATGTTTCATGTGTGTATGTTTATAGTATTCTGGGAAATTTATTTTGTATTTTCCTCTGAGCCGAGATATTCTCGTATGAAGGAGGCACTGAGTATTTTAAATTATCTAGTTCATTAGTAGACAGCTTGAATTACAGAACTGCAAATGGTTTTCTGAGCAAGGATATAAAGGTTAACTATAAAAATTGGCAAATGCTCTGCATGTTGAATCTGTATCTCATTCTTGAAACAATATTCCCTACTATATTGCACACTGAATGAATGCATGCATTGGCAGGTGTTGTAGGAGTAGAAGAAAGTTAAACTTGGAAGATTAAGGAAGCTTTACTTTTAAAGCAACTCAGCACATTGCCTGAAAATATATACAAGCCTGTGATTTGACTAATCCATTAAATTCCCGTGGTATTTTCAGTGAGGCTTTTAAAGCCCCAGTGAAATCCATTACAATGAATAATAAGAATCAAATCAAAAGCATTTTCAAATCTAGTCATTTTTGTTCAGACCCAATCTGAGAAGTCAGTTCTTAGGTACATCCTAAATTTTTGGAAACCAAGGTGGCACTCCAATGATGAACCATATGTCAGCTGCTCTTGTTCACTTTGCTTTAGTCTGCCAAGCTCATAATGAGGCAGGGCATTGTAGTGAAAAAATGACCTAAAGAATCAGGAGTTTGGGTTCTGTTTTAATTTTTGCCCCTATTTTCTTTTATGATTTTAAGACAGTTACTTGTGACTGTTAAATGAAAAAAATCGTAATATTTTACTAAAAGAGGAAACAAATCTGAATAATTTGCCTTTATGGAATTATACATTAGAAAGTTTTTATTATTTGGGGAATTTTAGGTTATCACAGAGGTGTGTGAACACCTGGGGGATACATGTATATTATTGTGTGTGTTTGTGTGTGTGTGTTGTGTATATATATATATGCTTTTAAAAGGAGACTGTCTTTATCAGTTAGCAGCAATTTCAATACATCATTCATACCTGCTTCAAAAACTTAGAAATTTTCCACTAAAGGCGCCTAGCATTCAAATCTTATATACTCACTAGGACTATTTAATTACTCATCCCATATTATGAATTATATTTTATGGCTTTCTTACAAAATTAGACTCTTTTTCCCGGTAAGTTGAACTTTATCATAGGCTGTGGCAGTTTTCAGGGAAGCTGCAGATGTTTAATACTTTTCTTCCCCCTGAATGATTAACTGACAGTTTAAAAGTTTTATATATTTTAGACGTTTTTATGCTGGTACTAAGTTTCTTTGGATTATTCTGTTGTGGCTAACCACGTTTAATAGCTGCAGGGAAACTCATTTTTCATTACTGAAGTACAAGGAGCTATAAAGTCATAATTGTGCATACTTTGTAGAACAAAATATGGTTGAGCTTCTAGATCTTAACAACAAGTAGTAACATTTATTTTGTATAGTATAACGACTTAACTATCTGTATTCAATAGATCTCGGAAATATAGGTGAAAGCTGTATAGTATGCAGACTTACACATTGTAAGTATCATACATTTTGGAGATGTAGCAAAGCTGCCATTAATTGACAACTGATCTCCTTTCTTTTAAAATCAAATATTCTCATAGTTTCAGCATGCAATCTTCTCCAATCTATATTCCCAGTTATGGCTTAGCTCTTTATCCCGCATTTGATCATTTACATTTTTCTGATTCTCACATGTATGTACCATTGATATCCATGATCTGATAAAAACCGGATGCATCACAGTTCCTCAATACTCAGCCATTCTCTTTTTCTCCATAGCCATCATGATCAATATCCTCAGCAAACAGTAGAAAAGCAACTTTGGTGGCCTCCATTCCAAAACTGTGAACTCAATGCCAAAAAAGACTCTAGTATAAACTTATCACATTCTCCTCCAAGTCAACCAGCAACATTTTCACCTTTTCTCTTTTACTTTTCTTTACCTATTTAAAACTATTTTATGAGTTTATTACCTTTTTATATTATTCTTTTTAATCACTCTTATCTGTGGTCTTTTTTTCTGATGATGACCTTTGACGTTAAAAATAAAAGTAGTTTCTTCTTTGCTCCAATTTCCTTCCAAGATTCTGTGGATCTTTGTATCTGTCCCCTTCCCTAATAGGTCTCCTTTGATATTTACTGTCATATTACCAAAGCCTCTTGTTTAGGTGAACAATCGGTTTCTCGATTTCTGTTTCTCATTACATTTTTAAAGATAGAATTGCAAAATACATTTGGAGGTCACAACCTTTAAAATCAGACTTGCCAGGAAAAAAAATCATTTATACCAATTAAGTAGAAAAGTATGGTCTCTATATTTCTTTTTCTGTGTGACTACTTTCCTGGTGTGTGTTGAAAACATCAATAATATGTGACCTGATCAATTCTGGCTACTTATTTTCAAGATGGTGCTAAATGGTATTATTTGCCTTGTCAGATTATATCATTATCTACTTCTAATAAACTGAGAAGCTACAATAAGAAATTGAAAGCAATGATTGCCTCAAATAACAGCAACAACAACAAAAAAATGAATGTCTCTTTTCATCTTCTTTATTCTACAAAACCACATAGTAGGGGCAAATTCGTGGTTGAGCAAGCCTTTAGCACTAAATAAAGTTTAGTGGTTTAAAGTGATAAAAAAAATCAAATTTTCAAGAACAGATATACCAGCAATAAGTCCTAGACTCTTAGGGTATGTCATCTAAAAGCAATCTAGTATCAAAGTCAATATACTGAATTGATTGATGGTTTAGGACTCCTAAAAAGAAAGACTAATGTCTTTCCTGGCATTATTTAGGTAAAGAAGTTCTTCAATGACAACGTAAAGCCATGAAATATAATTTGAGAATATTTTATCTGGTCATGGAAGATGAAGACAATGGAATAATTTCTGCTTGCCACTTTGCATAGATATTATAAAAATAAAAACATTCTATGAAAAATTTCATTTGGACATTTTATGAAAAACAATCTTTGAAAAGGGATTGTGACCATAATTATATGGACGGTTTCCTTAAATACTTCAGGAATAATCATCAGTGTCCAGTAACTGTGATATTTCCATATACATAAAGATAACATTCATTCATTTTAAAGATAGGAAAAAAATCTATATTCTTTTAAGAATAATCTCAGACTTTTTCTAGGTAACTCTGTTTCCTTGGAGCCCATCTACCACCCCAGATCAATGTTCTACATGTAACCAATAGTACCTATGTGCGGATATGCGCATGACTAAGCATTTAGCTCATAAGATTTATGTTTTCTTTGCTCTGCTTCTCTTCTACTGAATTTTGAGCAATGGAACACATAGTTTTACTAGTAGTATAATGTCAATTAAAAATTTTAACTAAAAATATGGGTAACCCAACAAATCTTGATGATAAAAACAATAAATGTAAAGAAACTTCCCCAACCTGATAAAGGACATCTATGAAATAACCACAGCTAACGTCATGCTTAGCTAAACTAAAGACTAAATGCTTCCTTCCTACGATCAGGAGCAAGAGGGGGACATCCATTCTTACGCTTCAATCCAACATTACACAGGAAGTTCTAGCTAGGACAATTAGGCAAGAAAAAAAAACAGCATCCATATTGAAAAGGAAGAAGAC
Source organism: Avahi laniger (assembly GCA_963575035.1). Taxonomy (NCBI): domain Eukaryota; kingdom Metazoa; phylum Chordata; class Mammalia; order Primates; family Indriidae; genus Avahi; species Avahi laniger. The sequence continues at coordinate 16,018 of CAUYSK010075503.1, forward strand.
TATTTCTATTTGAAGATGATATAATCTTTTATATAGAAAATCTTAATTGAATTTCTATGCAGTGGCAAGGAATAATAAAAAAATGAAATTAAGAAAACTTAATAGCATCTAAAAGGATACAATACTTAGGGATGAATTTAATAAAACAAATGCAAAATTTGTATACTGGAAATTCAAACATTGCCAGAATAAATTAATGAACTCTTAAATAAATGGAAAGACATCCATATTCATGGATCAGAGGACTTAATGTTATTTAGAAGGCAAAACTATTCAAACTGATCCGTGGATTCAGTGTAGTGCCTATCAAAATTCAAACTACTTTTTTTTTCATTTTGCAAAAATTGACAAACTGATCTTAGAATTCATATGGAAATAAAAGTAACTCAGAATAGCCAAAGCAATCTCGAAAAAGATGAATTCTCTTAAAATCTCTGGGATAAGAACAAGGTATCAGTATTTTTAAAGATTTTGGGAAAATGCTATGTACAGCCAAGGTTGGGAAATACACTGTTAATGTAAAGAACTGTGCTGGACACTTGACTAGTAAATAGCTCTGAATCTCAGTTTCCTTATTTGTAAACTGAGCATAATAATCTCTGTCCTCAGTATTAGAAATGAGTATTTATATGAGAAAGGGCTTTTAGACCACAAAGAGTAATCCTCAAAAATCAAGTTTTCAAGTGAAATGTCAGTGGCAGAATCTAGGGGCTGGGTATATGGCTGTTCACTGTTAAATTTTTCAACTTTCCTGTATGTTTGAAAATTTTCTTCTCTCCATACTTGGAACAAGGTTTGAGAACTGATTCTATCATAGGAACTACCATATTTTCTCATTTGTTTCCACTTTTATTTGAACTCTCCTTTAGTAATCTTAGACTTTCTATTTTTCAACAATAGAACTAAACTTCTGTAGATACATAATTCATATACATATATTTTAAATACATAATACAGTTTGGCTAGAAAAGCATAGATTAATCATAAAATATTCATGAAATTAATATTTTCCCTTAAATTTGTATTTAATATTATGTGGGAGAAGATGGTGAAATAGTTTATTCATCCTAGCCTTGAATATTTTGAGACAATTATAAATATAATTATCAGTTAGAAATTGAGAGGGGACTTATAGTTTTATAGCAATGAAATATGTATATAGAAGTATTTTTGTTTTCTTTTTATGTCCACATTTCCATGCAAAATATGTCTTATTCTAAGTAATGTGATGTTAGTCATAGAATAATTAGACTGGAAGTTACTTTGCATGCATTTTTCTAGCCTAAGTTAATTACTACTACTTCTGGGTCTCCACTGCCTTCTGTTAACACCCTGATGCTATAAATAGTAACTATTACAATTAATTATGTGTAGGTATGCTTATCTCCTGACAAGACTGTGAAGTCCTTGAAGGTAGGAACTGTGTCTTACTTGTTATTGTATCATCAGTTCATAAAATTTTTCTGAGTGTTTATTATGCTCAAATATAGTGCTGGGTGACAGTAATTCAATGTAATTAATATTTAGGACAGTTCCTGGCTTATAATAAGCATTAAATAAATGTTTGTGGAACTTGAAGAAGGACAAAATATAATATATTCCACTACCTCAATAATACAATATCGAGAAAGAAGAAGGAGAAAGAAGTTTGACTAAGAAATCATTTAGTCATTTTATTCAAGAAATTGGCTAAGCTAATTCCAGGGAATGGATGATATAGTGTCTTTCTAAAGTTATTGGTACTGAAACTATATGGGGGGATCCATATAATAATAATTACCATTTGAATTAAAATCTAAATCCAAGAAGAGCACTAGCTCTTTTCCTATAACATTGAAAATGTCTTGTGTTTCATTCTCCATCTGTCGTGAGGAGGATTGTCGATGAAAACATTCAGAAGAGTAAGGATGCCTCTAAAATTCATTCTTAGCTCTACTATTATGTTGCTGTATAAACTTGGAGAAAAAGCATTCTTTTGCAAACTAAAAAATAGGGACTACATTTTTTTTTTTACTCACTTGAAAATTATATAGCTCAATTGAGGTTCATACTTCTCTCAGTGCTCCAAGGCATTGAACCAAGTTTATATCTACATTGGAAATGAGTGTAACTGATTTCTCTAATAGAGAGAAGAGAGACACAGAGATAAGAATAAGGTAAAGAAGAGAGAGTACAATGATGCTTCCCTAATTTTGCCACTGTACACTCTAGCTGCTTTACAACTCGACAAGTGAATTTAAGCATACTCAATTTTTGTCCCTAGAAACAATTTTCTTCCTAGAAATGATTGCATCTAAGAAGTTCCCTCACTCAGCTTGAGAAAGTATTTATGTATATATTCTCTTCAATCTGAAGAAAAAACATGGTTTTCCAGGTTTTTATTAGTAAGAAAGTCCTTTAAATTGGTATGCCATATGATTTAAATAATAATCTTATGAAACACACACACACACACACACACACAAACATACACACACCCCTACCTTTTAGGGAAGATACTATTACCAAACTTTAAAAATTTGAGAGAAAATTGACACATTAATGAAGGTAGCTCCAAGGCTGACCTTTTAATAGCCAGAAAGTATACTAAACCTGATGGAACTGTGATTCTACTCCTAGTTCAACTATGTCCAAGTGTTTGAACTTAGAAAAATCACTTCTTCTCTCTGAGCCTAATTTGTCTCATTCTGAAAAATGAGATTTTTGGACAAATGATGTCTAAAATAACTTTCGAAAGTATAACTCAATGATTCTACAGTAAATAATGGAAAACTGATTCTTTGTCCTTGTAATCACAAACAAAACATGCTCACATGCTTTTTTATTAATTTTCTGACAACATTTTGGCATTTCTATAGTTTAAGGAATTATTGTGCACTGTAAATTTTGAGGGAAAGTAAAGCATTAGATAACCTCTGCATCGGAAGCTGAAGTAGTTCTCATCTCAGCAAGCCTAACTTGTTTTCTTTCTTGGATAATCCCCATCAGGACTCATAGGACAAGTACTTAAACATTTTCTATTATACCATGAACAATTCCCTTTAAACATACATTTATAAGGTAGATCACAGTGATATCACATTCTCCAAATTTTGTCAATTGTCCCATTTTTAGAACAAGAAGAAGATGTATGACGAGGAATTTCGGTAAGAAGCCACAAAACAACAAAATAGGCAATAATATCTTTCCAGGAGTTTAACCAGCTGGCCAAAGAAATTTACTATTAAAAAGTAAAGAAACATCTCTAACCATATTCTATGACTTGATTTTTGTTTTCTCCCCAAAACAACATGGGAAATTAATAGTTACGAAGACAATATGGATAAGAGGCAAGATCTGGCACATGAATTTTGATTTGGCTCTTCCAAGATCCACACAATTGCCTGAAATTAAATATTAGATACTTGTCTATAGAATGGACACTTAAGAAAAATTTTACTAAAATAAATCACTATTACATAACTATTTTCAATTGAAACAAAAATAAATATTTCTCTTAATGATTCTATAATTTGATAGCCCCTAGGTGGCTTATTTTCTGGACTAGACTCAAACTGTTCAACTGCATTATCTTTCATTGTGTATTTTTAAAGATCTTCACAGAAGATTCCCTGTCAGCGATATAACTTCCAGTTTTAGTTTTTATATAATTTTTTAAAAGATATTTTAAGGATTAATATAGCACTTCATATTGAGTGAGGAAAAAGAAGCAAAAATTAACAGGTAAAACTGCAGCATACAACTGAGGTGAGGGTGTTTTAGCAAAGACAAATGCAGGTGCAGGTTTAAATTACAGGAAAGCAATAATGTTAGTGTTCGTAATAAGGAGACTTGCCAACACGATAATGAGTAGAATCATCAGTTTACAGCCATTGGTGACATTTCCTGTTGTCATTCAGCAAACTAATTGCCTCTTTTGTCAGGTTGAATTTCTTAAAACAGACATGATACAGGAAATTTTGTGTTCTCTAAAAAATGTTCTGATATTTAAAAACTTCTGCTTAGATAATTTGTTTTAATATATGGATACTGCTTAGATGATTGAAATGGGAACTATTAGCAAGAGCTCCATGTAAAATATTGTGGAGAGTAGAGGATTGTGAAGTCTGTGGAAAACCCACATTTTAGACATAGGGTTTATAATATTAGAAACAATTTTCTGATATTCAAAGGCATATTTATTACTATATCTACTTAAAAATATTACACATCGCAAATAACATCAAAGTATAATTTGAATATCATTTTATAAAAATAAAATGACAGTAGATTGATATGAGAATTACTTTAACAAGCAAAAGTCAAGTGTATGTATTTTTGAACATATAAACATGTAAGTATGAATAGATACTTAGGAGAACTATTTTTTTCTCTTTTAAAGTATTGAAAATACATGTCATTATTGTATGATGAAGTAAAACAATACAGTGGTTAGCTTCACAGCTTTAACAAGAAATAGGTGGCATACAAAGAAATAATTGGAAACATTTTAAATTTAATATTATGATAAATTATATTTAACTAGATATACATTATTGAAGACTGATTTTCCTGAGTTTACACAATAAAAATAAGGTCATTCTCAAATCTTATCAATGTACTAATTAAAAGAATAAGATAAATGCCCTTCAGCTAGTGTTGATTGTTCCAGCTTTTATGCAATGCAAATATTATTTCTTTGTCAGTTTCACTTTTTTGGCCAAATTCCTCTTGCAAATCCTGTGTACCTTGTAATAGTCACGTGATACTTTTAGGACTTTCATGAAAATTATTTTTTGCCATGACAGATGCATTTATAACAGGAAGTACTAGAAATGCAAAAGTGCAAACAATGATTTTTCATTAGCTGGAAAGCCATTCTTAAGCATTTAAATATAACACAGACACATTACCAAAGCAATTACAGTGCACAAAGCTACTCAAATCTGAACGTGGACCAGTTCTAAATTGCTTTAAAATCAATAACATATATCGTTGGTCATAATTACCGAACATCAGAAGCAATGTAGGGTAGTATATAATTATGGTACATCCATGGCACTTTACAACAAAGCCAATGACCTCTGGAAGTGAGTCTCTTTCACTTGTGCTACCTAATTTTGTTCAAGTGGGGAATTATATATCTAACAGAGCAAAGAAAAAAAGGTTTTGTGATGACAAATGCCCTGTACAGACATCGAAATCCCATAGGCAAGATGGCTTGACAATACATTAAGACTGTTGCAGAAGCTGCTTCATTTGAGTGGATCCTTGTGCTTTCTCAACAATATAAATGAAATAGGAAACCAAATTGTGAACTCAACTCATTTTCACCTTTCAAAATATACATAGAGGTTGCTGCTTATCAAAGCATCTTTAAATTACAAAGATTTAACATTGAGGCTGCAATAAGAATCTCCTGGTGTTCAGTATATGTAGGAATGATCTTTGTTATATCTATTTATGGTATCTTAAAATTATTATTTTATTTTTATTGAGTCAATGAATTGATTACTCTTAATTCTATAATACCATCATAAGAATAATTTGCCAAGCAGATACCATGTACGAAGTTCTTGTATCAGAGTAACAGAAAAGGACATCTTTTAACTCAAGGATTCTTTTTTTTTTTTTTTTTTGAGACAGAGTCTCACATTGTTGCCTAGCTCACAGCAACCTCACACTCCTGGGCTCAAGCGATCCTACTGCCTCAGCCTCCCAGGTAGCTGGGACCACAGGCACGCGCCACCATGCCCGGCTAATTTTTTCTATATATTTTTAGCTGTCCAATTAATTTCTTTCGATTTTTGATAGAGACGGGGTCTTGCTCTTGCTCAGGCTGGTCTCAAACTCCTTAGCTCAAAGGATCCTCCCGCCTCGGCCTCCCAGAGTGCTAGGATTACAGGCGTGAGCCACCGCGCCCGGCCTAACTCAAGGATTCTTTGTGGTGAAATGTGTTAGTGTTTGTTTTAAGCAATAGCATTTGTTTTCAATTTTATTCACATTTTTATTGTTTGTCTCTATATATTCACACTCTTCTTCAAACTGTGCATTCAAGAACATTCATAAATACATGTCATTCCTGGCATATCTCAGACCATTTCTAATGAAACATTATATAATAAAGTGTAAGTATTTCTAATTAGTAACACAAATCAAGAAAAAACAGTTATCTTACAACCTTTTCAGATGGTGGTATATTCCTCCCTAACCAATTTTCTACTTAACCTTTTCTACATGAGCTAAACTGTACTTTTCCAACATTCTGACTCAGCAGTAAAGCCTTTCAGTTTAGTAAGCCAAAACAAAACAAAACAAATAACAAAAACGATAACAAAAAAGGAATCAGGTTCAATGTCTCAGTAAACAGAAGACAATGCCATAAATATTATTTCTAACTTTGAGTAAGGTGGAGATACCATTGCAGAGTACTTGGAAACCAGATGATTAATGTAATAAAAAAGTATTTTCCCCATAAAATTGTAACTTAAATTTGAAAAACACTGCTTCTTACTAGGTTACATTTCAGAAAACTGTTAAAGATGGCAACAGAATTTAGTAATTAAAGTTTTACTGCTGGGTCAAAATAAGCCATTTATGTTTAGAAAGTGCAATCTGTTTAGATAATTTGATTTTTAAACTGTAAAATTGACCAAAAAAATGTACTGTTTTGAGGTTGTAGAACATTAAAATCATCCTTCTGGTAAATAAAATATATGGAAGCCATTGTTTTATAATTAGCTCCTGTATTAGACCCCAATAGACCAAACCAAGATGGAGTCACTCATGGTAAGTGCCATATAATCAAAGTGAAAGTTTAAGAAAGCAGATAAATCCCAAAACAGACCAGTTTTTCCTGAAAACAGGAGATTCACAGCAAACAATCAGAAAGGGAGCAGCCAAACTGAGCTAGCATAAGAAGAAAGTCCTCTCTGCTTCAACCTGACAAGAAAAGTAATCTTGAGTAAACTAATGCTAACCAATCCACTTTTTAAATTAATCTATTTTCTTATTCACACCTTAAAATTCACACCTTTTTAATTTTTATTCTTTTTATTCTTCTGAGCAACAAGACCCTTCCTAAGTAGTTTTGTAACAACAAACTATACTGGCTGTTATTCAAATAAACTATGGAAACTTAATTTTTTTTGTTTTCAGAGACAGAGTCTTGCTCTGTCTCCCAGATTGGAGTGCAATGGTGCAATCATAGTTCACTGCAACTTTGAACTCCTGGGTTCAACGGATCCTCCTCCCTCAGCCTCCTGAGTAGCTGGGACTAAAAGCATGTGCCTCCCTGCCTAATTTGCAATGTCTCTATGTTGCCCATGCTGGTCTTGAACTCCTGACCTCAAGTGATCCTCCCACATCAATCTCCCGACTTGCCAATAATACAGGCATGAGCCATCATGCCCAGTATATGGAAACTTTTAAAAATGATGATTGGATGAATTTATTCTATAGAAACAAAGAATTCATAGATGTGATTCTTCTCTACTGTGTAGGATGTTTTTCTGCATTAAACATGTTGCATCTTTTGCACTGGGTCCTGTGAGAAAGAACACAGCAAACTGCCTTATATCCACATCTGAAAGCAAAGTAGACTGGAAGATTCTACCTACACATCAATTCACTAGGAAGCATTTTCAAACTTTATTCATTCATTATTACTTCATGTTTTTCTCCATGTTATTTAGCTTATATTCCTGCTAAGGTTTCTGTACTATTCAATATTTATATTAGAAGAGAAAGACTTTGGTTATTAGCATGTTAATTTGATAACAGTTATAAAATCCATGAGATATTAAATTTTTTTATAATGTGTATTTGTTTTTATCCTCAAAATCTCAGAGACATTCAGTGCAGAAAAATACAGGTAAATAAAGTGAGTGTACTTTGCTAAATATGAAGATTATCTATTCTAGAGGAAAGACTAGAAAACATTATCATTCAGGTAGTCTTAAAATCCAAGTTAATGATCACAAAGACACTTGAGATGAACAAAGTCTACTATCTATAAAATACGTTTTTTTATGAAGTATAATACAAGTGTGTTAGAGTTTTAAAATAATAAATATTAAAAGTATCTTGATATTCCCTAACACAGAACAGAGAGGCTTTGATGGACTGACATTCAACATATAACTGATTCTTTTCCATGTTATAAGGAACATGATTAAGTACTATAATTGATATTATTGGAGTATTTATTGATATTGTAAAAATTAACATAAAAAATTCTGGAAGAAAATCGTATGATAAAAATACAAATCTTGTAAGAGTAAAATGTGTTTAAGTTAAAATTGAGCTTCTGAGTTGATGCTGATTACGGGACCAAAAACAAAGAAAAGTGCACATTTGAGTCTATTGACAATTATTTATACATTTAAATGTAAGTATCATTTAAACAAAAATAAACACATTTTCAAAACCACTTCATTTTAAATGGTACCCTGATGCATTTTAAAATGGTTTTATTACAGCAATTGACCATGTATTGTAACAACTTTCTTTTATACTCTGTCATTTTTATTTGGTTTATGGATCAATGATTCTAGCCTTTTGCCGTTAAATAGATTTAAATCCTTCACTTTCACCCTTACCCAATAATTAAAAGCAAACTGCATTAATCCTCAGTAGAGAAAAAAAATCATAGACTATTTATAGGTCATTGATGGTACAATTAAACCAGTATCTACCATGATCACAAGAGGAATAGTAGAAGACAAACCATTTGATAAATTTAATGTGAAAGAGGACAGAGCCTTGATCTCACTAGAAGGAAACTGTTCTAACTCAGACATTTGTAAAAGCCACAATCCTACACACCAGAAAGATGCTTTAATGTATGGTTCCCAAAGCCAAGGGACATTGGGTAAAAGACCTTTGCTAAGTTTTAGGTTTGACAAATGTGCTCTGATGGTCTTCTAAATAAAACTATGCATTGATATAGAACACACAACAACCATTGAATTTTGTATTTCAGAGACAGATTTTTGGAAGTGATAATGGATTATCTAAATAAAGCACTTGCCTTAGTTAATCTAAAGTGTATTCAAATCTCTCTTATGGAGCCAGTATAGATCCATCCAAGGAAAAGTTAAATCTAAGTAATACTGCTGTCTTTTGACTTCTTATGAAGAAAGCATTTGTGGATGTTTATTGAACTGATTCTTTGTATGTGATTTTAGCCATTCAAATCCACATAGATACAAAAACATAGTGGGTATATAAGTGGTAAATATGTCAAATTAAACTATGCAAGGAATGGAAATTCCTACAGGAATGAAAAAACAATTCTAATATGCTAGAAATATGAGAACAAGGTGTAAATTACATTTGTTCATTCAAGAAATGTTTATTGAACACCTATTATAGGCCATGCACTGTACTAGGATACTAGGTGCTGGCAATACAGAAAAGATTGCCTTCGTGGTGATTTTAGTTGGGGGAGGGAATGAAACACATAAGTTAAAATTAGTAAATTTTATAGTACATTAGATGATGATAGTGCTATGAAAAAAATCAGGAAAAGATTATGGGCATTGCTGTGGATCTGTGTGTGTTGAGCAGGAGGGCATTTACAATTTTAATTAGGATGGTCAGGGAAGGCCTCACTGAAAAGGTGACATTTAAGCAAAGATTAGAAGGGGCTAGGGATTGTATAATATAAATAACTTGTGATATTTATGCAATAGAATTGGTCAGTCCAAAAGTCTTAAAGTGGGATCATACCCAACATCTTCAAGAAACAACAAGGAGGCTAGGGTGGTTGGCACTACATGAACAAGGAAGGGAGAGGTGAGAGATGAAGTCCAAGAGGTAACGGGAGAAGGGGTAGGTTGAGTAGGCCTACCACCATCTTGAAGGCTGTTTTAAGCACTTTATTCTTCACTGTGTGAGCTGAGAAACCATAAGATTGTTCCTAACTTAGGAAGGGTATGATCGCAGTTACATTTAACAGAGTCACTCTGGCTGCTTTGTTGAGAATTGACATGGAGAGGCCAGGGTTAGAAGTATACAGACTGGTTAGGAAACTACTGAAGTAATCCAGATGAAAGTCAATGGAGGCTTGAAATGATTCAGGTGACAGTCAATAGAGGTAGAGGTGATAAGAAGTGAGAAATTTGTAGGTATATTTTTAAAAAAAAGACCCAAAGGTATTTTTGATGGACTGAATGTATGCATAAAAGAAAGGGTGACATCAAGGTTTTTGGCCTGAGCAATTAGAAAGACGGTGTTGACATTTGCTGAGATAGAGAAGACTGTTAAAGGACCAGGCTTAATGGTAAAATTTTAATTTGAATAGTAATAGAATCATTACACCTGAGTTTAAAGTAGAGTTAAGCCTTCTTGACATGGTAGATCTTTGGGTCCTCCCATGCAGCATTTTTTATGAGAAAGTAATAGATAAAGAGACCCTAGCATCAATCATCCAACCAGTATACTCTTGAAAGTAAAAGGCAGCACTGATGTATTATACAACAACAAAGTACATAAACCAGACTGTCCCAGGAAAATTGGCAAAAGTAGATTACAAGAAAGAGTATTTAGAATTTAACTTTCATTTGTCATGTATCAAATTGAATTTTTCTTAATGGCATAGAAGAGTTTTATATAAGAATGCTTTAAATATTTTATCTTGAAATATCTTAAATCACTTAAACTACTTAATATCATTACATAATTATATAATAGATCATTATATAATAGATTAAGAATGGAATGAAACCTGAGAAAACTGGTGGTCAAATTTCCTGCTTCCCAATCAATAAGTAGATGAATTTCCATTTACAAGTATATACCTCATCATAGCACAGTTCGTTCATCAAAATTGAATATCAATTAAATTTACAGTTCAGCTCTAATATAGTTTCCTCAACCTGTTTTTGTGCTATATCTATATTTAGACTGCATATTTATGTCTCATCATTTTTATTTCTGTAGTCATTAATTTTTGGTGTTTTTCCCCCAGTATAACTGCTTTTTTGTTGTTTGTGTTTTATTTGTTTTCATTATAAAAGAATAAGGAAATTTATAATAAATCAGCTTTACAGACAAGAGCACTTGGTTCTTATCATTGCTTCTGCTATGTCTGTTGTTTCTTGTAAAATTAGTGTTGATATTAAAAATATAAGTCCTTGTAGAAACCCTAAATTTATTTAATGATATAATTCTTATTGCTACTGCCATGCCCACCATCCCAATACGCATCTCTTCCTTCTACACCTTTCAGGTACAGTGAATTGGGGAAATCCTTTAAATAATAAAAACAATGCACAATTCGAAATACAAATAAATACACAATGTGAAAAGTGCCCACATTCTCTTAGTAAAATAATCACCTACAAGAGAAGTGTCTGGGATTTCAATAAACATCTAATTGTACTTAAACTTGCTCTTACCTTAATTTGCCAGTTTGATAAAAAATAAACCACAATAAATCATTGATAAAGAATTACTATTTCCAGGCTGCATACAAAGTTCAGTGAGCCTCTGTTTTATAGGATTATCTTCCTTGTCTATATATATCAGATAACATGGCATCACAGTCTATGATAGGAGTAGCATTTTGTTCCTATTTGATTTGGCTCATGACAAACAAAAGTTAAAATTTCACACAAAAGAACTATTCAGCTGCATGTTATGTCAGATTTTGTGATATAGTTTTTAATATGCTCCCTAAGTACATCCTCTGGGGCACAACTTTGTTTTCAAAAGTATTTCATTAAGTATCATCAGTAGTGAGTAACATTACTATTAATATGAAGAGATGCAAGGAATTTTTAATTTTTAAGCTAAATTCAAATTTTAAATTTTTTAGACTACTGTTAATGACACTTGAAGAGAGCTTCAACATTCTGAAGTAGGTTTCATAAGATTATCCTATTAGTGGCCAAGTGGGGTGGCTCCCACACCTATAATCCTAGCACTCTGAAAGACCAGGGGGAAGGATCGCTTGAGCTCAGGAGTTTGAGACCAGTGTGAGCAAGAGGGAGACACATCTCTAGCAGTGGTGAGCGCCTGTAGTCCTAGCTACTTGGGAGGCTGAGGCAGGAGGATTGCTTGAACCCAGGAGTTTGAGGTTGCAGTGAGTTATGATGAGGCCACGGTACTCTAGCCAGGGCAACAGAGTGAGACTCTGATTCAAAAAAAAAAAAAGTTTCTCCTGTTAGTACTTTGTGGAGGTGTATATGCATAAACATACAAAGACATCCATCTATTTTAAATAAGCAAAGACTCTTGAAATAAAAGTTTAACACATTAACTGCCATATGAGTTGTATTTAACTCACGATAGTTTTGAGCCCAGGGTCTCATGAAGCATATGTAACTTACACGTCTCTTCACCTTTGGAGCCGTTTGAACTATTCTTCAAGTTGCATATAACTCACGCACAGAAAACAGTAAAAAATAACAAAGTTTTCATTAAATTAGAAAGGATCATTTTATTTTTGAAATTTTTAGTCTATTTTCATAATAAAACGCAATGGCCCCACAGAAAAAAGTTTTTTTCCTCGTGTGGCAGTCAATGTCTTAAAGTGCAATGTCTAAAGCACATTGTCTTTATGACTTTTGTTCCACCAGTGGAACGTTTTAGTGCTCCAAGTAGTCAAGAAGTGTTCATGAAGGATAACTGAACTAAACAAGAAAATATCAATCTGTTTTAGTATATTAAAAAAAAATGGGGAAAAGAATTTCCTACTTTGAACCAAAATTGAAAAGTACATAAAATTATTTTGACTGGACTATCTGACTAATATTAAAAACAAACCAAAAATCAAGTGATATCTTAATCAATTACTGGCATAAAAGGATTTTGCTTTCTGACTTCAGTACTGGATGGAACTATGCAAATATAAATATGTATACATTAATGTTTGTCAAGGTACTTCTACACTACAGTGCAGTCCTCTTCATCACCAGCACAATTTTTTTACTGTTTTTATGAACATTCTGCTTCCTTGGCAGGTCCCACAATCAACACATCTCTTAGTATGGCACGATGCCCTTCCAGATATTGGAATGCCGAAGTCAACAGATACAGTTGCCAAATATAGGTGTGGTTTTAGAGCACATCTATGTAAATACATTCTGTTTTACTCACCTATATGTTTTTCTTCTTTCTATAATGTCACTATAATATCATATCCTTTGCTGTTTCAACATTTGCCTTCTAAAATTTTATATTTATAATATTAAAAGCACATAGTTTTAAACATATTTAAAGTCGAATGTACAGAGAAATAGTCCATAGAAATTAAATGAATTAATAAAATGTGATTTAATACGTAAATGAACTCTAACCTTTGCTTGCAATGATGAAAGACCTTTTTTCTTTAGTCATGTCTACAAATAAGATGAAATAAAATATATGTAACAATAATAATAAATAGTAAATATTAATAAGTACTAAAAGTTTGTTGTTTATTTGTTATCTCTGAAAGAGAACCCTAGAGTTAAGACAGATTATAGATAGATATCTTCAGTTTCAAAAATAAATTATATTAGCAAAAAATATAATAAGTCATATTAACAAATTAAAGAAAAAAGCATTATTTCAATAAATGCAGGAAAAACATTTGACAAAATTCAACATTTGTTCATATTTTAAAAAATTATCAATAAACTAAGAATGACAGGTAACTTCCTCAAACTAAAAAAAGGCATCAAGAAAACATTTACAGCTAAAATCATGCTTAAAGCTCAAAGACTGAATGCTCTCCCCCGAGTCTGGGAATAAAGCAAACAGAGGGGCTCTTGTCACTTTTGTTCAACTTTGCCCTGAAAGTGATAGCAATTAAAAGAAAGCAAAAAGCAAACAAACAAACAAAACAGAAGTACAATTGTTTTCATGAAACATCCTAGGGAACCTACAAAACAATTACAAGAATTAATAAGTAAATTTAGTGAGGTTACATGATGTGAGGTTAATACACATAAATCGATTGTATTATTATATATTAACAGCAAATAATTAGAACATGAAAGTTAAAACAACCATTTACGTTAATGCAAAAAAACATAAAATACCTTAGGAATAAATCTAATAATTTTGCCTAAGATTTCTACACTAAAAACTGCAAAATATTGTCAAGGGAAGTTAAATAAGATAGAAATATATGGAAATATATACTATTTCCATGGATTAGAAGGCTCAATATCAAGAAGATGGCATTTTTATAAAAACTGACAAGCTGATTTTAAAAATTTATACTTAAATGCAAATGACCTAGAATAATTCAAGGACTTCATAAATTCTTTAAACTCAAGACCTACTATAAAGCTGCAGTAATCAAGAGTTAAGAATGAAAAGATATACATATAGATCAATGGAACAGATTAGAGAGTTTAGAAATATACCTACATAAATATAATCAATTGATTTTTGACAAAGGTGCTAAGACAAGTCAATGGGGAAAAGAGTCTTTCAACAGATGGTATTGAATCAATGTGGATAACTGTATAAATTTTTAAATAAATAACATCCATCCTAACCTCAGAGCACACACAAAAATTAAATCAAAGGGATCCCAGACTTTAATGTAGAACCTCAAATTATTAAACTTTTAGAAAAAAAATCACAGGAGAAAATCTATGTGGCCTTGGGATAGGCAAAATTTTCTTAGAGTACACACACAAAAATGAGAACCATAAAAAAATTATAAATTAACTTCTTGAAAATTAAAAAATGTTGCTTTTTAAAATATACCACTGCTAAAATGAAAAATCAAACCACTGGGAAAAGGACTGGGAAGAAATATTCACAGCATACATATCGACCAAAAGATTTGTATAATATATGAAGAACTTGCTCAAATCAATAATAAGACAAATAACTCAATAAAAAATGAGAGAAATAATTAAACAGACACCTCACAAAAGAAGACATAATGGATGACGAATAGGCACAAGATGCTTAACGTCTGAAGTCATTAGGCAAATGTAAATTTAAGCCATAGTGTGATACTACCATACAACCAATAAAATGGCTAAAATTAAAAAGACAAACATATCAAATGTTGGTGAGGATGTGAAGTAACTGGAACTCACACACACTGATGGTGAGAATGTGAAATTTAATAACCACTCTGGAAAACAGTTTGGCAGTTTCTCAATTAGTTGTATATACACCTAGCATATGTTCCAGCCATTCCATTCTTACATATTTTTCCAAGAGAAAAGAAATGGCATATCCACACAAAAACTTTTACATCAATGCTCATAGCATAAATTATTCATAACAAACAAAAAGAAAATAACACAAAGGCCCATTAACTGATGAATGGATAAACAAAATGTGTTTAATCCATACAATAGAATATTATTCAGTAATAAAAAGGAATGAAATAAATGCTACAACACGGATAAACCTTGAAAACATTACAATAAGTGAAAGAAGCCAGGCCTTAAAAAACACATATTATATGATTCCATTGATATAAAAGTCTTGAAAATGTAAACTAATACATGGTGACAGGAAGCAGATCGGTGGTTGTTTGGGTCAGGGTGCAGGGAATGAAGAAACTTTTGGTTATGATAGATATGTTAATTATCTTGACTGTGGCAATGCTTTCTCATATGTCAAAACTGATCAAAATGTACATTTTGAATTTTAAATATGTATAGTTTACTGTATGTTAGTTATACTTCAATAGACAAACTTTATACAATATTCCTGGAATTGTGTTTGTGATTATACATTAAAAAAATCTGCATATACCTCTCCTTCCAACCTATATCATTGGCACAAAGTGGATTGTCTGAATTTTAAGAAAAGTATGGAGCTAGTTCTTATTGCACTAATCTTTCTCTGATATAAACACAATAAGGTGAACTAAATATGTACATTTAGTCTTTATATTTGAACAGAAAATAGACATTAGCACTCAAAAGCTGCTTCAGTTGCTATTCCGGATCCAACCTTCATAACAGTAATAGACCACTGCAGAGATATTGAGCTCAGTTATCCATAGTCATAATTAGGAATGGCAGGGGAAAAGAGTACCCATCTGCTTTGCCAGGCAGCTTTCAGATCCACAGTTATTGGTTCTGTATTTTACAGTATAAATTCCTTCCAATTTCTGGAGGATGAGGGTGGCAAAGTTGAAGTATACATTTTATTAATTTAAATGCCATATTTTATACGTTCAATGATATTCACCAATGTCAAAAACTATAAAGCATACAAAATATGATGTGAGGAAAAGCATCTATGGCTGTCAAATACCTATGACACCTAGGTCAATATATTGCACTTGCAAATCATTCCTCAAATCCTTTATTTATTTATTTATTTATTTATTTATTTATTTATTTATTTATTTATTATTTCAGTATATTATGGGGGTACAAATGTTCCAGTTACATATATTGCCTTAGCTCCACGAGAGTCAGAACTTCGAGGATTTCCATCCCCCAGACGGTGTGCACCGAAACCATTAGATGTGTACATACTCATCCCCTCCTCTCCCCTCCCATCTGCCTGACACCCAATGAATGTCACTATTATATGTGCACTTAAGTGTTGATCAGTTAATACCAATTTGATAGTAAGTACATGTGGTGCTTGTGTTTTCATTCTTGGGATACTTTACTTAATAGGATGGGCTCCAGCTCTATCCAGGATAATACAAGACGTGTTACATCCCCATTGTTTTTTGTGGCTGAGTAGAACTCCATGGTATATGCATATCACATTTTATTAATCCACTCATGTATTGATGGGCACTTGGGTCGTTTCCACATCTTTGCAATTGTGAATTGTGCTGCTATAGACATTCGAGTGCAGATGTCTT
The DNA here is from genome assembly GCA_963575035.1 of Avahi laniger. Classification (NCBI taxonomy): domain Eukaryota; kingdom Metazoa; phylum Chordata; class Mammalia; order Primates; family Indriidae; genus Avahi; species Avahi laniger. The sequence goes on from CAUYSK010075503.1 coordinate 32,792, forward strand.
TTTTATAGAATGTCTTTTGTTCCTTTGGGTAGACACCCAGCAATGGGATTGCTGCATCAAATGGCATTTCTACTTGTATCTCTGTAAGGTATCTCCGTATTGCTTTCCACAGCTGTTGTACTAACGTGCAGTTCCTCAAACAGTGTATGAGTGTTTCTATCTATCCACATCCACATCAACATTTATTGTTTTGAGACTTTTTGATAAAAGCCATTATCATTGGAGATAAGTGATATCTCATTGTAGTTTTGATTTGCATTTCCCTGATGATTAGAAAAGTTGAGCAGTTTTTTATGTTCATTGGCCAGTAGTCTATCTTCTTTTGAAAAGTTTCTGTTCCTTTTTTTTGCCCACTTTTTGATAGGGTTGTTTGATTTTTTTCTTCCTGATTTTCCTGAGTTGTATATGGATTTCCAGTTATCAGCCCTTTATTAGATGTGTAGCATGCGAATATTTTCACCCATTCTGTAGGTTGTATGTTTGCTTGGCTGTGCAGAAGCTTTTCAATTTGATCAGGTCCATTTATTTATTTTTGTTGTTGCTGTGATTGCCTTTTGGGTCTTCTTCATAAATTCTTTGCCTAGGCCAATGTCCATAACAATTTTTCCAACATATTCTTCTGGAATTCTCATAAGTTACATGCCTTGGGTTTAAGTCTGTTAATACCATGAGGTGGTGATTTTTGTGAGAGGTGAAAGGTACAGATCCTGTTTCAGTCTTCTACATGGGGATCTCCAATTTTCTCAACACCATTTATTGAATAAGGATTCTTTTCCCCAGTGTATATTTTTGTCTGCTTTGTCAAAGATTAGATGGCTATATGAGGATGGTTTTATACTTGAGTTCTCAGTTCTGTGCAATTGGTCTAGTACCATGCTGTTTTAGTTACTATAGCCTTGTAATATAGCTTGAAGCCTGGTAAATTGATGCCTCCCAATTTGTTCTTTTTGCTTAAGATTGCTTTTGCTGTATGGGGTCTTCTCTGGTTCCATACGAAGCATAGAACTATTTTTTGTATACCTGCAAAAATGATGTTGGTATTTTAATAGAGATTGCACTGAATCTGTAGATCGCTTTGAGTAGTATAGATATTTTAACAATGTTGATTCTGCCAACCTATCAGCATGGCACGGTTTTCCACCTATTTACATCCTCTGCTATTTTCTTCCTCTGTGTTTCATAGTTCTCCCTGTAGAGGTCTTTTACCTCCTTAGCTAAATATATTCTTAGGTATTTTATTATTTTATTGGTACTGTGAAGGGGACTAAGTCTTTGATTTGGTTCTCAGAGTGACTGTTGTTGGAGTTTAGGAATGCTACTGATTTGTGTACATTGATTTTGTCACCTGGGACTTTGCTGAATTTGTTTTTCAATTCCAGTAGGCTAATGGCAGAATCTTTGAGATTTTCTATATAGAAGATATAAGATCATATTGTCAGCAAAGAGCAAAAGTTTGACCTCTTTTGCCCCCATTTGGATGCTCTTGATTTTCTTCTTTTGTTTGATTGCTCTAGCTAGGACTTTCAGCACTAAGTTGAATAGATGCAGTGATAGAGGGAAAACTTGTCTAGTTCCATTTCTAAGTGGGAATGCTTTTAATTTTTCCCTGTTTTGTATGATGTTGGCTGTGGGTTTTTCATATATAGCTTTTGTCCTTTTTAGGTAAGTCCCATCTATGCCTATTTTGTCAAGCATTGTTATCATAAGAGGATGCTGAATTTTTTTGAATACTTTTTCTTCTTCTACTGAGAGGATCATACGGTTTTGGTTTTTGTTTCTATTTATGTGGTGAATTAGATTTATAGATTTGTGTATGTTGAACTATCCTTGCATCACTGGGATGAAGCCCACTTGGTGATGATGGATTATTTTTTTGATAAGCAACTGGATTTGGTTTGCTAGGATTTTGTTGAGAATTTGTGCATCTATATTGATAAGGGATACTGGTCTGTAGTTTTCTTTTTTGTTGTTGCATCCTTTCCTCATTTTGGTATCAGGGTGATGTTGGCTTCGTAAAACATATTGGGGAGAATTTCTTCCTGCTAGATGTTGTAGAATAATTTCTGCGGTATAAGCATCAGCTCTTCTTTGTAGGTCTGATAAAACTTCGGATGTGAAACCATCCGGTCCAGGACTTTTCTTTTTAGGAAGGTTTTTTATTGTTCCTTCAATTTTGATACTTCATATTGGTCTGTTCAGGAATTCTGTTGCTTCCTGAAAGGGCCTAGGAAGTCTGTGCATTTCTACAAATTTGTCCATTTCCTCTACATTTTCAAGTTTATGTACATAGAGGATTTTTCAATATATGTGATATGTGATATTTTGTATTTCCATAATATTAGTTGTAATTTCTCCTTTATCATTCCTAATGAGGCTTATTAGAGTCCTTTCTTTTCTGCTTCTCATTATTCTAGCAGGAAGTTTGCCAATTTTGTTTATTTTTTCAACAAACAAACTTTTTGTTTTATTAATCTTCTCTGCAGTTTTTTTATTATAGATTTCATTTAGTTCTGCTCTGATCTTTGTTATTTCTTTTCTTCTGCTGGGTTTGGGGTTGGTTTGCTCATCCTTGTCCAGTTCTTTGAGATGATTCATTAGATTGCTTATTTGTGATCTTTCTGTCATTTGGATATAGGCATTTATGTAAATTTTCTTCTCAGGACTACGTTAGCCATGTCTCACAGATTTTGATAACTTGTGTCTCCTTCATCATTTAGTTCAAAGAATCTTTTGATTTCCATCTTAAGTTTGTCCTTAATGCAAGAATCATTGAGTAGAAGGTTATTTAGTTTCCATGACTTTGTGTAGAGATGAGGGTTTCTGTTGGAGTTGATTTCTAATTTTATTTCACTGTGGTCTGAGAAGGTGCATGGTATAATTTCAATTCTTTAAATTTGTTGAGACAGCTTTGTGGCCTAGGATATGGTCAATCTTAAAGAATGTCCCATCAGCTGATGAGAAGAATGTATATTCAGTGGTTTTTGGGTAGAATGTTCTGTAAATGTCAGTCAGGCCCATTTGTTTTACAGTTCTGTTTAAGTCCATTGTTTCTTTGTTTACTTTCTGTTTGGAGGATCTACCCTGTTCTGTCAGAGGGGTGTTTAAATCCCTGGCTATTACAGTGTTGCTGTTTATCATTTCGTTTAGATCAAGTAGGATTTGCTTTAGAAATCTGGGTGCACCTGAGTTAGGTGATAAAATTCACAATTATTACGTCTTCTTGTTGAATTGTACCCTTCACCATTATATAGTGACCATCTTTTACTTTCATTACTTTTGTTAGTTTGAAGACTAAGATATCTGAAATCAGAACTGCCACACCAGGTTTCTTTTGGCTTTCATTTGCTTGAAATGTTGTTTTCCATCCCTTCACCTTGAGTCTGAATGCATCCTTGTGGGTTAGCTTATGTTTCCTGAAGACAGCAGATACTTGGCTTGTGTATATTTATCCATTCAGCCAGCCTATGTCTCTTTAGTGGGCAGTTCAAGACATTCACATTTATTGAGTGAATTGATAAGTGGAGTAGATTTCTGTTCATCCTCTTGAGTTGAACTTCATTGCTTTGTTTTCTCTTTTGAGCCATTGTGGTATCTGGCCTTTGACCTTTAGCTTTTGGATGATTTTACATTGGTGAGTGTTTATTGTGCTGATATGTGTTTAACACTGTTTTGAGTACTTCCTGGAAGGCAGGTCTTGTCTTGATGAATTCCCTCAGTCTTTGCTTATGAGAAGGTATTTATTTCTCCTTCATATAAGAAACTTAGGCTTTAGTTCCTGCCTGCTGGCAGAGGCCTGGGAGAAACGGGAGAATATGGAAGGGTGGAAACCAGTGAGGCCTATACCAGACTGCAGGTCTCACACAGCCCCATCCCACATGCAGACTTTTTGGCTGAGTGAGTCCATTTCAGCTTCTCCCTGTCAGCTTTGCCCAGAAGCAGAGAACAGACCTTTGACCCCTGCTAACAGCATTCGTGGAGCTTGAGGGCACGTTTCCCCAACCCAGCTCTGCCCAGACTCACTCCCCCATCTGCTTCCCCTGAGGTGGAGAATAAGGACACACCTGGAAGTCCCAGGGCTACACCCACCACCTGAGGCACTAGAGTGTGTCTCCAAATGCATGAGAGCCAGTTACAGGACCCAAAAACAACAATGCAGCTTGTTCCTCCCAGCAAGCACCACCTACTGACAGGGAGATCAATTTGGACACCCTTTTACTACAACTACTGACTCATGGTACAGGATGTGGTGAAATCTTACCCAAAAACACCACCTACTGGCTCAGAGACTAAACTGGGTGTGTCATTATCTAAATGAAAGTCTAAAGGTAAGAAGCAACAGCTGCTCCAGATGGGAAGGAATCAGTGAAAGAACTCTAGAAATATGAAGAATCAAATGGAAGGACACCCCCAAAGGGGAATGGCTGCTTGCTACCCATGGATATCAACCAAATTCAGAACACTAATATGATAGAAGAAGAATTTGGAACATTGATTGTACAAAAACTCAACGACATGCAAGAGAAAATGGGTAACCAACACAAAGAAACCACACACACACACACACACACACACACACACACACACACAAAACAACGACATGGAAGAAAAAAACACAAAAAAAGAAACAATAAAGAAAAAACAAACAGAACTTCTGGAAATGAAGAATTTATTCAAGGAATTACAAAACACAGTGGAAAGCCTCAAGAACAGGGTAGATCAGACAGAAGAAAGAATCTCAGGGATTGAAAAGCACATGGTTCTAAAGTATTTGATCATAGGTGCTATTCCTGTATATTAAAAAGAAATTCAGTAAATGAGGAGTGTGACTCCATAATGAGAAGAAATCCTGATAGTGTTTATGCTAGGGGATCATATATCATTTTTAAATCAAATTATTACAAATTAGTTTAGATGATGTTATTTAATGTTTTAACATAATAGAGGCATTCCATAGTCATTTTTTGTGCTAATGAAAAACTACTTGGCCTGTATTCAAGAGAATTAAATAAGTAAACCTCCCACACAAATTGCTGACTCTCTTCTGTAAGTTAAATGAAAATAGGAACATAAAATCTTGCTCAACCAATATATAATGGTGCAAAAAAAGGGTAAAGATACATTTTAAATTGTGAAATTTAAATTATAAAATACTGTAAATGTCATTATAATTTGAGCACTTATGTGGCCTAATTGCATTAGCTGTTTAGATCCTAGATTGAATATTTTTTAAGGTAAGTTGAATTTTTGGAATTTATATTTCTAAAATAACCGCTTACCTAAGTTGCCTTTTGGGGAAGAATGTTTGTTTCTGCCAACAATGGTCGTAGCAACTTCCAAAGCCACTAGCACCTACCTGCCTCCATTCCTACGTGCCTATTTTTACGTTTTCACATCTCCTTTGGCCTTGCCTATGCACATTAATTCTTTATTTTACAAAGCATCCAAAAAGCTTTCCCGATATTTATCTTAGCAAAGTTACTCTGTTTCTGCCTTTAGACCAGCACTGTAGGACAGAAATATAATGTAAACCTTAAATGCAAGCCACATATATAATTCTGAATTTTCTATTAGCCACATTATAAAAAGTAAAAAGAGACCAGGGAGACCAATGCAGGAGCATCACTTGAGACCAGGAGTTGAAGACCAAACCGAGTAACACAGCAAGACCCTGTCTCTGCAAAAAATAGAAAAATTAACTGGGTATTGCGTGTGCCTGTAGTCCCAGCTACCCAGGAGGCTGAGGCAGGAGGATCTCTTGAGCCCCGGAGTTTGAGGTTGCAGTAAACTATGATGATGCCACTGCACTCTAGCCCAGGCAACAGAGACTCAGTCTCAAAAAAAGAAAGAAAGAAAGAAAGAAAGAAAGAAAGAAAGAAAGAAAGAAAGAAAGAGAAACAAGTGAAATTAATTTTAATAATATATTTTCATTTAATTTGGTGTATGTAAAATATTATTTCAACATGTAATCAATATCAAAATTATTAATGAGATAGTTGCATCTTCTTACTAAGTCTGTGATACTTGGTGTGTATTTTACACTTACAGCACATCTCAATGCAGTCTATCCTGATTTCAAATGCTCAGTAAATAGCCACATGTAGCTAGTGGCTTCAATACCACACAAGTTTATAAGGTTTTAAGATCCCTTCTTGTCCTAAGTACCCTGAAATATATTAGAGCATTTACTGTGTGATTAGGTGCTACAAGAAAAATATTAGTAGCTACAGAAAAAAAGACATAGAGGTTAGAATTTAGTAGAGAGGACTACAAAACTTTACTATTTTAGACAGTTTACTTATAAAAACTTGTATTTGCTTATATTTATCTGAAATCTTCTATGATTCATTGACTATAGTGAGAGTTAAAATTTTATTTATTTTTTGTGAAAATCAGGGTAGAAAATAAGAGTCATTGTTTTCAGTTATAAGTCAGGCACTTCTCCAATGTTCTGCTCCAAAGTTGCACACTTGCCTTTGGCAATCTTGTAATTTCCCTCTTAATACATAGGTGTTTAGCGAATTAATCACTGATTTATTATTGGAAGAAGTTAAACCGCAATCATGTTCTCTCCTGGATATTAGAAAGACCTGAGAACATCTTGCCAATTGACTAAATAATAGTAGGATTTATAAGGAAAATCTCTCCTTTTGCTTTTCCTCAGCCCTTATTTATTTGTCACAGCACTATTAAGCTTTGCTGGCTCAAATCAATGGCAAGGTCTTTCTTTCAAATATACATTAGAGTGGTCACTGAAAAAAAAAGGCCCCTGGGAATGAAATTTGAAAAAGTTTTCAAAAAAATCTGAAGACATAATATAAAGTCACATAGTGGGAATATACTGAAAAAATATTATTAATACAAGTAGAGATTGTGATCAAATAAGAGAAATATATTTGTCAGGTTATGTCTTCATTTAAAAAGATAAATAATTACTTTAGATCTAATACAGTTCAATAAGTCCCATTCTTGATTTTGTTACTGCTGATGGTTTTAAAAATTAATCATTCCGCACTCCAATCCCCTCCTTCTCAAAGTAATACAATAATAATAATACAGCCTCTATTGAGCTAGTTATCTCTTTCTCATTTCATAGAAATCAAAATGTATTCTCATATCATATCCAGTTATAGCTATTAGTTCCATTCTCTGAATATTATTACTAAAGTTATATATTAACCTCCAAAGTATCCAAACTACAAATTCTCTGTGGCATTTATAGATACAGTAAATAGGTCCTTTACAATTTTGAGAGTGGGTTTAAACATCAAACAAAGAATTACCAGGGGAATTCTCCAATGTTGACTAGGTCATAGATACCCCAAAAGTCCACTCCTAAATGCTTACTGTTGTTTTGCAGAAAAAGGAAAGATGTATTTGTAGAAAATAAAAACATTAATCAGTGGGAGAAAAAGACAATATTCCATATTTTCCTTCTTAGGAGGCATTTTGACTGTTAGCTATTGCATAAGTTGCACATATAGAAGAGCTGTAGGCTGTCCCTCACCCCCACGCCCCAAAAGCAAGCAGTTGTATGCAGTAGCACAGCTTTCCAGTTTAATAGACTCCCAGGGTGAAAGAAAAGATTGTTGTACCTGACAGGAATGTCTTTAAGGATTCTCAGTTGTCAAAATTAAATTTCAAAATAATAGTTCAGTTTTTATTGGCCTATTCTTTGTCATAGGCAGAAAGAAAAGAGGAGTATGCTAAAAACCTTATAAATGTGATGTTCATGAAAAAATATTACTTATGGCAGTTCTATAGAATGTTTCCTAGGTTTTATGATTTTGATAAAAAAAAAATATATCCAGGAGTTGTCTCTTATGTGCAAAGCGCATTTGCAAGGCAGTAGACCAGAGGCAGTGCAACAATTTAATGCCTTTGCATTCTCCAAATGGATATATTATACATTAAAAACAAAACAAACTTTGGAACAACTTGACACTTTTATTTGAAAAATAGTTTCTAAGTATGTGGAACTGAAACATCTTTCTAGAGACTATAAAACTGCTGAAAAACATTATTAAGTAATCATGAAGTATACTTAAAAGTCCAATGGGGTGGGGAAATTCTGTAGCTTTATAAAATTATATTTGACTTTCGTGTCTCTAATTTTTAAAGGAAATTAGTGTATTGTTTAAGAGCAGTTTAATTGAATCAGATCAGTTTATCCATCTATGTGTTTATAAATTTTGAGTGCCTGCATGTGTCGGGCACTGATTGGGACTAAGAGTTTTGATACTGTTATAATGGACAACATTGAAAAGAAGTATACAATATTGAAAAGAAGTTTCAATCTGCTGCCTCGCCTCAATTGTATCTTGTTTTAATAAAATAATTTAGCTATCTTCTACATGCACCATTTATAAAGCAAAGGCATCTTATTTCATACAAGAGTCTTTGTAAGTATTTTTTTAAGTCTCTGGAAAATGTTGCTTTTACATGAACTGTCAGGGGATTTCCATGAAGCCTAAATTCTGTCTTATGGTTTTCTGCTCACAGACCATAAAAAGTAAAATAAATAAAAAATCCAAATATCAACTGTGTATATTTTGGCTGATAAATATTCACCATGTGACTACAGCAACACCTCTCTGAAAGTTCCAACTCTTTTTAAGTTGTTCTAAAGCTGTCTTCACATTTTTCTCATTCTTTTTATTTACATTTAATGAATGTATAATTAGAGTCATGTATATGTATTTGAGTTAAATACAAGCAGCTTATTTACTTTGCACAATCATCTCACTGTCTACAGGTTACGTTCATTCGAAAGTCAAGCTTACTGCCTAAATTGACACTATGGTGATTATGTAATGTTTTAATAGATAAAGTAATCGAAATAGATGGATCAATATTACTTAAAAGAATAAATATTGAATAGGATGGTAGCACTGGCAGCTCCCCAGAGACATTTATATATAATCAAATGTCACCATGTCATTTGGATTTTGTACATGCAACAAGCAATTTTGTAGAACCAGTTCAAAGGCCAGACATTTAAATCAATTGGACAAAGTCATACACAGAAAATTAACAATGCTTACATTTCTAATACATGTGAATATTATTTCTTCATCTCTTTTCATTGATTTCATGAAGAATATAGAAAAATTCAGAGCTACATTAAGTAATCCTGTGACAGCCTAGTACTAATGACATCAGGATGGCTGGTCATTCAGGACTGTAGTATAGAAGGAGAGCAAATCTGGAAGTTAACTGTTGGGTGATATGGTCTGAAAATGTCAAAGTGCAAAACTGCCAAATAACTAAAACAGAGCAGCAGCCAAGGATAATTATAAATTTTTCATGATATTTTAAAAGATCACATATTTATTTGTGTGTACAACCAATAGAGCTATAATAATTCTTTTTTTTCTTTTTTTTTACAATAATTCTTAAAACGAGCTCTGTAAAGTACATGTCCTATAATTTTTTCTTTGTTTTTCTTTCCTTCCCTTTGATTAATTGCACTTATTTGAGTATTTTGACTTACTCTACAATTCTATCCCTAACTGGTTAAAGTAACCCACACTTTTTGTGGACTTTAGTGTCCTGGACTATAAAAGGAGATGAAAATAAAATCTAAAGTTTGTTCTAGTTGAAACATTCTTTCTGTGGCTCTAGATTACAAAAGGGAAGATTTTTTCCACTGAGAATGATAGTCATTGAGTTCTTTGTTTACTGGCATACATGAAAGTAGCCACAATTGGTGTGAGCACGAGCAGGATGTCATAGCAAGGATTTATGTATCAAATGGAGATTAGACATGATGACCACCAAGGATCATTTGAACTCTGACATTCTATGATTTTGCTAATATTTTGCTTTTAAAATTGGGCTCAGTGATCATATTATGATATTTAAATTGCCTGTGGAAAACTTTTGTAACTCCTGCAAACAAACTCACAGCACAGTCAAGTAATATCTTCAAACAAGTCTTTCATTTCACTTTTCTCCTCTAGATAATTCTTTGTATATTGTGAAAAGTCTGGAAGGCTAACCTTCTTTATAGAACAATGAAATTTAAACATTAACTTGATTTAGTTTTTGCATGAATGATGATGATCAGCAATATGCTTGTACAAAATAAAATGTGATCTGAATAAACTTCTTTAGATTCTTTGTTGACATAAACATCTGAAAACTCCCCCTATATATAGATTACCACAAGTATTTATAAATGCATATATAAATAAAACCACTGTATATACACATAACATTGATTATTAAAGTGTAAGTCTTAGTATGCAGTTCCTTTCAATTTCTAAGTTTTACTTGCTATTTTCTGTGCAAGAAAAGTATACATTCTTACAAATGATATTAGTACACTAAATGCAGTAATTTACATAAGCAGTGGTATTATCTTTTTTATCTGCATCATTTTGAAAGCAGAATGCTAAAATATGAATTCTGTGTTATTATACCTAAGTGATTCTCAAAATTATGTTCTAAACAGCATTTTTTCTTTAGTAGATTCAAATTCTCTTGGCTTTTGGAAGAGAATGAAAATTCTAGGAAATTGTTTTTTTCCTTCTTACTATAGAAAAGAAAAATGGTTGTCAATTGAAATGTTCTCTCTGGAGTTTGCTGTGTGAATCCACTGGAATCACTATTAAAATGACAGGACCAGAACAGAAATTTACAAACTTAATAGAAATATTCATGGAAATCACTTGTTTTCATTGTCAGTGTGTAGTTTGCACCTTGAGATCAGTGTGACCTCAGGTAGCAATCCGTTTCTTGATTTAAAAATTTTATCATTCCTTTCAGATCTAGGAAAAATAATTCTTTGCTTCATATGGAACCAGAGAAGACTTCATATAGCCACAGCAATCTTAAGCAAAAAGAACAAATTGGGAGGCATCAGTCTACCAGACTTTAAGCTTTACTACAAGGTTATAGTAACCAAAACAGCATGTTACTGGCACAAGAACAGAGATATAGACCTTTGAAACAAGACTGAGAACCCAGATATAAAACCTCCTCATATTGTCATCTAATCTTCGACAAAGCAGACAAAAATATGCCTTTTAACTTTTTCACTTGTTTTTTTCCCCCTCCATGTGTTCAGACCTTTTGCAGGTGACTTATGCTGGCACCTGAAGAATGAGTAGGTATTAGTCTGATCAAAAATGGGGGGTGGGGAGATGAGAGGGATCCCAGGCAGGGAGGATGACAGTGGGCAGAAAATGGTTTCTTGAGTAAGCCCCCGTCCCTTGAGAAGCCAGACTTTGTAGCAACTGGAGGGTCAGCCAAGAGGCCTAATTTACATGGAGTCAGGGAGGAGAGGGAACGAATGTGACAAGAATCAGAAGAAAAAGCGGATGGAGATGCAAAGAAATTATAGTAATCAAGGAGTTGCAGAGAAGATTAAATATTAAGAAGTCACGTCACTTTATGAAAGCTACTTGCTAGCAGGCTCATTTAGTTTATTCCTGACCTAATTTATTCAAATTTGAGCCTAAAGGCTGGTACTAATTTGCATGCCCAAGAATCATGTTTGTCTTGAAATTTAAACCCCATCACATTGTAAATGTGAATCTGGAAAGACAACAAATGTAAATGCCTGTTCTGAATGGTATTTAATTGCATATGGGAAAGAAAATAATTTTAAAGATGAAAATAGGGAGAATCATTAGCAGTGAGTGTTAATTAATGTTGTCAGAATAGGTTGCCCCTATGTGTCAAAAGTAAACTCTAAATGGTATTCTTCTGTAATCACTCATTTATTCCCACATCGCAGGGATCGCGCCTGGGTCTGTTGTAATAATGGATACAGAGCAGATTCCTTTCTCAAGCTCTGGTTTGAACAGGTGATCTTGGGCGACCTGTCACCAGTAGTGCTGAACTTGACAAGGACCTGACTGAAGAACTTATTCAACTGTAGCAAAGAAATCCCCAACTTCCCAACCCTTATTGGACATATACTGTATACCTATGATTTTTATGAAGGTGAGAATAATTTATAAACTGTGAAGGCAACAGAAAAATGCCAGCAACTCTTTGTTAGTCAAACCCATAATTTATATTAAAAACTCCACTTTAGAAAACTAATAGTTGTGGATTAAAAAAGGAACTGAAATAGCCTTTTGAACTTACTGAAGCATAGGAACATAAGGATATATTAAGCAGCTGAAAAACACCCAGAATGAATTTATGTTGCAAGTGGGTTTAGCCTCCAAGCATACATTGAATACTAAAATGCCATTAGTGATGTTTGTGAAATCTTATCTCTGTTTATGCCTTTAACTTAAATTGGTGGCTCTAAGAGAAGGGAAATGTGCTGATTCTGTGTTTCTGCCATTCATCTGGACCTCAGAGGGGATGTGATCCCCAGGAAAGAGTGGGGACCAGGAAACAGGGAGAAATGTTTGAGGGAACAAATCCCACTGGGACGAGGTCATCTCAGAGTGATGCTTTTATCTCTCAGCCATGAGTAAAAGGTCTCCAGACCAAGCTTAGAGACAAACTGAAGGTGACTGCCAAGTAGCAGCTCTTGTGCAAGGGTGAAAGGCCAGGAGAGAAAGACCTTCAAGGACAAGCCCTGCTCATTCCAGGAGAAAGAATATACACAGGGCTGGTTCCAGGCCTTTGGGGCATTCTGGAAATCTTGCAGTGTAATTTTGTTAAACTCAAAATCCATTATTATTTCATTATAAATTACTTTAATTTCCCTTTGGATCAGACTTAAGGTATAATATTGAACTTTTTAAAATTATGTATGGAGATAGATTATATCATCTGTAAATTTTATTTCAGTTGTGCAAAGGTGATTTCACCACATGTTTGTTATAAAATGGGAGGGATGTTGGATCTGACAGGGCTGGGAACCTCAGTCCTGGGCCCTGGCTCACTGTCCCCTCACCTGGAGGGTCCCCCACCCTGTGTTTAGACAGAGCTTGCAAATGGCAGCTTGTTGGGGTCAGTGTTTTCTTTGGCCTGCACAGTATTTTTTTAAATGTGAATTATTTTGCCAACATTTATAATTTCTGGAGATTTCATGGGAAAATCCAGATTTCTGACTTTTTGAAATAGCAGGGTCTACATTTGCAGAAGGTACAGTGAGGCTGCTCCCTTCAGACCAGGCAGACTGTCTCCCCCATGTGACCTGTTTGGCTTCTGAGACGTCTGCATTTGAATCAGCTTGAGTAACACTCTGTTGGAGGCGTTGGCAGACGGCTCTGAAGACAAGAGCAGGAATGAGGAGAAATAGACTGACAGGGTGGTGGAAGTAGCATGAAAGAGGTAGAGAAAAGGGAGAAAAAGATAGGAATGAGCCCAAAAGAGGATTGTGTGAATACTTGACGGTGACAGAGTCTGATCAGCTCACCTGCTTCACTCCGGGCCCTCTCAGGAGTGGGGAGGGGAGAAGAGGTCTGTTTCTGGGTGTGCACAGGGTCCACGGGAAATAATGGTGCTAGGATTTTCTCTCCCTCCTTCTGTCCCCACTGGTTGACACAGGTGAATTTAAGTGATCAGTGAACACTGGGACAGCCCGGAGAGGAAATGTGCTCACTAAGGGTGGCATGCAGCCTGAGGGATGTGTGCCATCTGTGCACGGCTGCCGCTGTCACGATGATCATGTGAACAGCTGCAATGTCCAAACCACCGTCTGGTCCTTAAGTGGCTTAGAAGCATCACTGAGCCTTGAATTCTCTTCTTTTCTCCCCAGCACCTGTGCCTGGGCCATCCCCCACTCACAGGAGCAACCCAAGATTTTCCTCAAAATGCAGCTGTCTCAGTGATCCCCACCCCCTGCCACGTTCATGTGTCCCTGAGCACGGTGCTGGCCACTGCAGCCACTCAGTTGGTTACTGGCACCAGAAGTGGGGCCCTCAGCTATGGACACTCCCCAGCCTCACTCCACGGCCCTCAGACAGAAAGGTTCCAATGGGCCAGTTGCTCCTACCTGGGGAGCAGGGTCAGGAGTTAGCGGTGATCACAGGGCATTTTGGCCGACAGCAAGCCTCTTGGTGATGCCACTGCCACTGTGGTAGGACATCAAGACACTGAATGTTCTCCATTCTCTTTCAGGCCAAGGTAGATTAGAGGGAGCACTGTGCTCCTTTTCCAGGGAATAGAAGTTAGATTACTTGAAGAGAGCACATAAAGCTGGCATCGGGGATATTGGAATGGAATCTACAGTGTTTGCAGCCATGTGTGGACTTTGTGGTCTAAAGGGTAAGCTTGTCATGAATGTCCAGGGTCAAATTCTCCTTTTCCATGAAGATATTTTCACTGCTCAGGAGGAGAAAAAGGAGTTCAACTATATGTTACTTTGAGTCGAATGCATGCCTTGTAATTGCTTATAATATACATTATCTCATGTCTTGTGAGTGAGCAAGACATTATTCCCATTATGCAAATGAGGAAACCAAGCCTCAAGGGTCATTAGCAAGTTGCCGAAGGTCACAAGCTAGTTGGTCATGTGGCCAGGACACGGCAGCAATTTCAGTTTTCTATCCTGGTAGTGGCCGCTATTTTCTATTACAATTGAATGTATTGAGATAGGATGCAACCCAAACATTCCTCAAATAGGCCCTGAGTCATAATTTTAATTAACGTGGTCAGGGAAGAGTGGAAGGGGAAGGTGCCACGTGCATATGCGGGGGAAGAGCATTCTAATAAATGCAGATCCAAGGCCGCAAGGCGAGAGCATACGGGGCGTGCTGGAGCGGCTGAGGCGGGTGACAGTGGTGGAAAACAGGAGGCGAAGAGGGAAGATGTGCAGACCGTGTGGGTCACTGTGAGAAATGTGACTTTCATTCGAAGTGAAACAGGAAGCCACTGGAGGGTTGGGACCAGAGAGGTGACTGGATCTGACCGCGTTCTAACAGAGTCAGCATGGTGACTGAGCTGGGAAGAGCCCAGTGGAGTGAAGGGCAGAGGCGAGAGGAGGGTGCAGCAGTGTGCGGAGAGATGACGGGCAGGGGCAGCAGTGCAGGCGGAGAGAAGTGGTCACATTCTGGAAACATTGTGAAGACAATGCCCAACAAGATTCGTTGGCGATTTGTTGGCGATTTCTTGTGAATTTGGGGAGAAAGACAGTAATTAAACATGACTCCCAGATTTATAGCCTGAACATAGCTGAAAGGATGAAGTTACCATAATTGGGGTAGAGGAAGTTAAAGTGAAAATTTGGGGAGAGTAGACATGCAAATGCAGGCCAAGAGAGCAGGGGAACTTATGAATCTGAAGTTTAGGTGGAAAGTTTGAACTAGAGAAGTAAAATTGTAAGTCGAGAGTATATAGATGGCATTTAAAACCATGCAGGGGATAAGATGACAAAGAAAGAGTGTAGACACAGCTGGGAAGATGCCCTTGGCTAAATGTTAAAAGTTCAGGGAGATGGGAGAGACCGAGGAGGGAGCGGCCAGTGAAGGTGACAGCACGCCAGGAGAGTGCAGTGTGCCGGTGCCCAGAGAAGAAAACTAAGAAGCAGTAAAGAATTACAGCCTGATAAAGCTTTATTTTATCACAACTGGAATTTGAATTCCAATATTTGTTCTTATGATCAATCAATTTTAATATACACATTACAAACAAAATATATGTGGTAATTTCTAATAATACGTCTTAGAAAAGTTATAGTTTATAAAAAGCAATTAATTGCAGAACCACTATCCTTAACTGCTCGCACGTCTCAGAATATGTGCACATGCAAATCCTCGTAAAATCTGGGTGAAGAGCAGCAAATGCACTTCTGTACTCTAAGAAGGTCATCGTGAATACCCCCTTT
>CAUYSK010075504.1:0-19361 GCA_963575035.1 Avahi laniger
CTTTAATTAATCCTTCCCTTTTTTCTTTTTTTCACATTTGGCAAAGTTTAATTATTGGTAAAATGAAGTTAAAGCCACCAACAGAAAATGTTTTATTTAATTATAATTATCTAGAAAATCCTAGAACTTCAGGACAATCAAAAAAGAATTTGAGAGTGTAGATTCTTTACTGAAAGGAGGAAATGGGATGGATATAATGTTGAGACATGAGAAATAGAAAAAGAAGTTGCGCATGTTCCCCTAAATGTAGTCAGTAATTTTTCCTTCCTTCCCTCCTTCCTTCATTTTTCTCACTATAATCATTCTTCAAAACAAGTATTTAGGGTACTACCACTGCATGTTATAAATTAGGAAATGGAAGCCCTAAGGAATTATTTATCAATTCTTATCAAGGATGGCATAAATTAGTGGCCCTACTCATCCTCGTCATGTGACAATAGAATCAACAAAATTTTACCCCTCCCATCTTGTCCTAAATCACAATTTCCAATCCCAAATTATACCAACACTTAAGGCAAGCAATGGCCTATCATTTGGACAAAAATAACAGTGGTATAATTCTAAAATAATCCCATGATGAAACATAGTTATGCACTCATAAAGTCACTTAATAGATGTTTACTGACTGCTTGCTTATATGTGTGCTAGACACCTTGGATATAATACTGGACAAAACAAATCCACTGTTTTTTGGTGAATTACAGTTTTAAAGTAGGATTTTTTAAATTTGAGGAACACTATATCATATTGCCTAAAAATATGGCCTTTGCAATCAGGCAGATCGAAACTTCAATCCTGATTCAGCCTCTAAATGGTTGTGTGACTTCAGACAATTATTTAATACTTAACATCTCTAAGCCTTACATTCTTAATTCATAAAACAGAAATGATTACTACCTTCAGAATGGTTACAATTATGAAAGTAATGTGTTGATCACAGTGCCTGATACTGTAGATATTATTAAGTTAAAAATATATGCAGAGCTGGATTGTGGGGATGGTTACACAACTGTGTAAATTTATGTCACACACTTAAAATAGATGACTTTTATTTTATGTAAATTACACCTCAACAAAGGCTTGAAAGGAGATGTAGGTATGCTACAGAAGTTCAGAAGAAAAAAATACTTCTCCATAAGGAAAAATGACAAGGGAAAGAAAGACAAGTGCAGGAGGTAGGAAGAGATTCTTAAGAAAGGGTTAAGGGTTCTGCAAAAAGACATGAAGACACCAGGTAATCGGGAGAATGTTAGTCAAAATACAGGAATCAAAATTTCTGGTGTTGGGTCTTCAATATCATGTTAAAAATTTTGGATATTATCCATGAAGTAATGAAGAAATTTAAATGCTTTTGAGTCAAAGGTGGAAAAGTCAGAGCTGTGATTTATTGATGCAGATGAGAAGACCAGTAGAACTCTATAGCCAAATCATAAATTAGAAGAAATAAAGACCTGACTAGCAAAGGAAGCAACAAAGAGAGATTAGATGTAAGAGATCACAGGTATGAGATGGCTGGAATGTGTTAACCAACTGCTAAGAGGAATGTAGAAGAAACAGATGTCAAAATGACTCAGATTTCAAGCTTGGATGTTAAATTTTAAGTAGATTGAATTTGAATTACTGATGGTATACGTGGATGGATATTCCATAGTGATGTTTAGCAAGTTGTTAAAATATAGGTCTGAACCTCTGGAAGCAGAGGTGGTAATTCACATGAAAATAGTGTTAGTTAAGTTCTGAGCTGCAGATTAGACCTTAAGTTTACATTGTGTGCCTAACCTCTTAACCTCCTCACATGAGGCTTTTGATCTTTGTATAATTCAAACTGCCCACGTGAGAATGAATCTTTTTTGGAGATAAATGTCTGAAGTTTTCATCAAATTCTCAAAGAAGTCTGTGACCCCAAAAAGGTTAAGAACCACTGGTCTAAGCAATCAATGTCAATTGAATGGGAAAAAAAAAAAAAAAAACCATGAGTTGTTTGAACTCATTCTCTTCTTCCATCTAAAGGTCTGGCTCAGATAAATTCACAGAGACACACCCTTTGGTCCTCATTTTTGGTGCATAGCTCCATTTTCTAATTCCATTTTTACATTTCAGCTTCACTGTCATGCTCCAGGTTCCAGATAATTTGATCATGGCTGTTCCCATTACTATCCAAAGACATACACATTTTTAAAATGCTCTGCTAGTTCCTATTTAATTATGAAGAATTATGCTCGAAAGCATTTCTGAGCTGGAACATTTCTGTTAATTGCACTGACACATCTAAGACCAATTTTCCGGGGGTAAAATATGCATGAGAAATCCAGGGTGTCATATAACGTGGACAGATGGAGAAGTTTTTTTTAAAAAAAATTATATCCAGGCAGTCATTATTCTATGTCATTAGCATAGGCTTGGAAGGCAAGTTACTCAAGAAAATTTAAGAACACATTGTTTTATCAACAACAGAGTCTAAACAGAATAGTTGCAAAATAGCTCATCTGCTTTTGTTGACACGGCTCATTTTCCTTCATTGCCCAGTCTTGCTTTTTCCTGGAGAAGATATAAAATGTAATATGTAGCTATGTGTAAAAGTCTTTTAATTCGGCTGTGTGGTACAAAGCATGGTTCAGTGAAGGAAACAGATGTTGGGGTAGAGAAGCACACCCAATTTTACTGCTTTTTTAGCAACCACTTTGTTCTGTGTTTGAAAACCCCAGAATTAGGGCCAGCTGGAAGAACTCAGCTTCCCAAGTGGTTGGGTAAAAGAAGACAGCTCCTTCCTACGCATGCCTGCAGAAATCAGGGAGAAATCTCCAATGACAAATTAGGAAGGTTCAGACTTTTTCCATGACCTCAAGAGCCCACTGCCACTGTCTCTATTAGAAATAAGTGACAATGATAGAAACCAAACAAATGACTTTCAAACTTTGACTATATCTGATGCTATAATTATTCAGATACCCCTGGTTACTCAGATACTTCTGGTTAGACAAATACTTCAGAGTTTTCTCAAGATGGTACCATAAATCTGCTGGGTTTGTGACCCTAACTCCCAAAGTTTAGATTTTAAGTAATTACTTAGGCTTATTTGCTGTGTGAAATGCTTCCTTTCTCAGGTTCGTTTTAGGGCTGAAGATTTCCAAGCAGAGGATAGGCACCCAATGTTTGTCCCCTCGTGACAATAAGTCTCCCTGTATCTCATTCAAAATGCAATTTTGAGTTTTGTGTATTTATCAATACTCATCTTTGAACCTGGTAAGCATCCAGCAGTTTGAGGATTTTTGACATTCCCACCCACAAGAGGCGAGTGTGAGCTATGCCATGGACCATGTTCAGGGGGGATCTCACCTCCGCATTCTCCAATATTTTCTATCCACCAATCTCAGTTCTGACCTATGAAGACACACACACAAGAAGCCTAATCCTGCTGCTGTATAGCAGGCTTTCGGGTATGTTTACAAAGCTATCATGCCAGCATGAACCTCTTTCATTCCTGAGTAAATGCCTGCAGAGAGTTGAGCCAATCCTTGTATAACACGCTTTCCAAGTCACTCACTGCTCTGGACTGAATCTTTATGTCCCCCACAAAATCCCCATGTTGAATCCCTAACCCCCAATGTGATGATATTTGGAGATGGGGTCCTGGGAGATAAATAAGTTTAGGGTGGAGCTTCTGTGATGAAATTAGTGCCCTTATAAGATGAAGAGACCCCACTGGGCCATGTGAGGACGCCACCAAGAAAAGAGCCCTCACCCAAAACCTAACCATGTTGGCATCCTGATCTCAGACTTCCAGCCTCCTAAACTATAAAAAATAAACTTTTTGATTTAAGCTACCCAGTCTTTGGTATTTGTTGCAGCAGTCTGAGCTAAGACTCTTACCAATCTTGTCACTCTCCTTCCAATGTGCTCCAGGTGGCTCCTATTTCTCTGAAGCTGGCAGTAGCTAGAACTAAATATAACATGTTACTCACCAATTCAGGGGACTTCCTCCCCCTGTATTCTTATGATTCTGCTTACATGGCTTAAGCCCATATTACCCCATACCAGAATAAACCTCCCTGTCTTGCCTTGGTACTCTCATTTCAGAGACTATCGTTCCATGACTGTGGATAATAATTTACTAATAAGTAGTTACTGAATGCAGACTATACAATGTGCCATAATGATATAAAATATGTATAACACATATAATGTACAATTGATTATATAAATATCTAGTATTTATATAATATAAATATTTTAACATATATAACACAAAGAGAAATAAAACACTGGTCAGCCCGAGGGACTCAGAGGCTAATCTGAGATAAGCATCCAAGTAGACTCCAAGTTAGCTATTTCCAAAGTCTGGGGAATCGGGCAGCTCGCAGAAGGGAGATTCTATATATGCTCAGGTGAGCAGGGGTCATTCTAGAGAGAACATGGCACTTGGCAATGGAAATGTTAGCTAGAAAGAAGCCTAAGAATTCACTCATTTCACAAATATTTATTTTTACACTTATTACGTGCCAGAAAATAAAAGAGAAAATTAATTTAATTAGGACTCAGAGAATGATGTAATCTACTTTCCAAAAGATCAAGGATTCCCCAAGTGCTCAAATGCTCAGCATAACCAGCCTTCTGGAGAGCAGATGAGAGTGTCAAAATCAGTTAACACTTCCTTTGCAGTAGCCCACTGAGAAGAAAAAAGATACACGAGAACTGTGCATCCACATCTGTCCCCAATTATGACTGATTTTCACTCTGCTAAGATGCATTTAATGTGGATACTCTTGTTGGCTTATGTGACCAAGTTATTGGCATTAGGCCTGAAAGACAATGAAAGACTACTGGTCACTCAGAGGATAGTGATTATGCATGGGCTCATCATGAAAGACCCCACTCATTCCAAGTATCTGTGCATGGACTCCTCCTCCTTACCACTCTCAGAGGCCAGAAACGTAAGTCCTAATTTACCAAAAATCCACTATGGATCTGTTATAATATTACGGAACTGAGAGAGACTTCAGACTTCTTTTGTTTTTAGTTTCATGTACATTCTTGGCATTTAAAGGACTCTGATGGAATAGAAGTGGCTTCTTGTAGCATGGTGTTGAGATGAATTCTGATCCTGCATACGGATTCAGTGAGAATGTGTTCAGTAATTGATTAGCAATGTCTGCCTTCAGCATAGAAGGAATAAGTAGTAATATGTTTGCAATTTAGGTCAATGCCCTCATTATACAAATGGGAAAACTGGGACCAAAGGGCAAGGCCTTCCCCAAGGTTGCACAACTGGTGCAACCTATTTAATTTCGACCTTTGCTTTGGAAAAATTAAACATATTAAATATACCTAGATCCCCAGTCAGATGATCTTGAATTTGGTTCTGGCTTTGTTAACTAAGAAAATGAGAAAACCCATCAGAATATTCTCACAGTAGTAAATCCTCAGTGCTGGAAGAGACTGTGCAGACAGCCCAGTCAAATGCACTCTTTCTGCAGGTGAGAGAACAGGTCCAGAAAGGTGTCAATGAATTAGCAGAAGTGCTAGGATTAGAAAAAGTCTCCCAAGTTACGTTGCCTGATACTCCCTCACATGCCTTTTTTTACTTGTAAAATCTATTTATTAAACAAGCATTTGTCGAGTGCCTGGTACGTGACAGGCATTGGCCTATAGTCAGGGATGGTATAAAGATAATTTAGTGGTTTATTTGGGAACCAGTCATCATGCAAATAAATAATTTTCTTATAGTTAGAATAGGTTTATGTAAACTGCCACATAAAGAAAGGGCCAGGGACACTTGACTCTTCCTGAGTCATGGAAACCTTCACAGACGAGCTTAGTGCTTTGGTGAATAGGAGTTTTCACAAAAATGCAGAGTGGGCCAAGGCACTCCGGATAAATAGTACCACACGAGAAAAGGTACAGAAGTACGGAGAGGCATGAGACAGTTTAGCAGTCACAAGTCATTTGGAAACTAAGGAGAGGTGGGCAAGGACCCAGGCAAAAGTGAGCTTGTGCATCACTAAAGGATTCAGATTTGGCCTAGGAAGGCAGTGAAGAGTTATTGGTATATCAGAAGGAGGGGGCAGGATCAACTCCCTGCTTTGGAAAAATCATGATAATATTGTGAACAAAGAATCAGAAGTTTAGGAGACCAGGCAGAAGACAGTTGCAAGGATCTTGATGAGAGAAAATGGCAGTCTGGTTTAAACACTTTGGGAGAGTGTAAGAGGCTGATGCCAGAACCATTGCAGAGGTAGAAGCAATGGCTTCAATATATATTGGATATAGGAGTTGAGAGAGAGGAAAAACCAAGAAATAAAAATAATGCATTTCGCTTACCCTACAGAATAGTAGAAATAAACTAAGATTATGGATAAGAAAGTACCTGGAAAAAAACAACAACATGTAAAGCTCTTTATAAACTTCATGCATTTTGATTATCACAAGATATTATTACCAAACATGATTTCAGTTTCCCTTTGGCACAGGGACATGGGCATTGTGAACCAAGTACAACCATGACAAAAAGAAAAGTGCAACACATAGTGTTAGATTTATCCATTTGCTTCTCAGTCTGTAATACCGCTGTGGATTAGACACTGCAAAGAAAACCCATCAGACTATTCTCACAGTAGTAAATCCTCAGTGCTGGAAGAGACTGTGCAGACAGTCCAGTCAAATGCACTCATTCTGCAGGTGAGAGAACACGTCCAGAGAGGTGTCAATGAATTAGCAGAAGAGATAGGATTAGAACATGTCTCCCAAGTTACATTCCTGATACTCCCTCACATGTCTTTTTTACTTGTAAAATCTATTTATTAAACAAGCATTTGTTGAGTCCCTGGTATGTGACAGGCATTGGCCTATAGTCAGGGATGGTATAAAGATAATTTAGTGGTTTATTGGGGAACCAGTCATCATGCAAATAAACAGGACAGAAGAATGAATCAACCTCACTCCCTGTAAAAGTATCAAAAGCTAATTGTTTACATTTTCTTAAAGAAACTCACCTAAAGAGGCATTCTCTCAGAGTTTTTCCAACCAAATTATGTAACAGCCCTTTCCAGAGAACTACCTAAGGTGAGTGGCAGAAGATGTTTAAATGTGTGAATCTGGTTGAGCTACACCACCAACAAGCTGCCAAATTGAGCTTTTTGGTAATTATCAAAACATCTGTAATGGGATTAGTGTGTCAGAAACAGCTGCTGCTTCCTTGGTAGGAGAAGGGGGTGGGGAATTTGGACACAGACTTCACTTTAGCCCAGATGTTTCCCATTTGAAGAAAGGATAAAGGGTAGACTCTGAGTCAGTGAGAAAGCATCAAGACAAAAGTGAAAAAGGACATGATTTCAAATCGCACTGGCCCTCCGTTGACTCAAGTGCATACCACTGGCATGTGGTGAGCAAAACTTCTCTGCTCTCCACAGTCCTAGGAGCTAGGCTTGTTTGCCAAAAAATGTCCCAGTAAAAATATTTATATGAAAACAACACAAAGGCGGTGTTGAGAGCACTGCTGACCTCTTGCAGTTTGACCTCATCTCTCCACAGCAACAAGAACTTGGAAAATCTCCCTCTCTCTGTGAATGATGCAAGACTCTTGGTTACACTCTGTGGTTTGAGCACTTCCTTCTGGCTAGGAGCCTTCGAAGATTGGGAGGAGCACGTGGAGAGCACCAGTGGATTACAGGAACCCTTCCGCGGCATCTGTTCCTGCTGAGAAAGGTTGGGCAAAGTACCGTGCAATTCAGGCTCTATCTCTTTACCTGGGGGAGGAAAACCCTGACTGAATCCAATCATTCATGAAAACAATCGCTGGGCAAATATTTATTGAGCACATATAATGTGGAAGGTGATGTGTCAAATGCAAGGACAGTGTGGAACGGGACACAGTTTCTGTCATTAGAGACCTCACAATCCAGGAGAATAAAAGACATGAAAGTGATTGCTCGAGTAAGAATTTCAGTTGCAATTGTAAATATTGCCAAAGACAACCCACCAATGACTTCAGTCACATCATGGTTTTTACAACCTCAGGCTCTTCTGGACAGTGGCTTTGTTCCTTAACTCAGGCCAGTAACTTGTGGTATCCAGTAAAACCAGCAGTAGTAAAAACGAGGTGTGTTCTGCCCATTTCTTTACGAGATCATTATCTGAGTCCCAGCAAGGACTATTTTCTGCATTCCCTTTGTCCAATATCTACTTAGCTTCTGACTTGTTAGTTCCCACCCTGTGTGCTTTTGTTTTTACTGACCAAAATTCTATTTATTCATCCTCAGTACTCAGTGAGACACCCTTCTAAGAGAAGATTAGACCGAAATGACTTCATTTAACCAATGGCCAGGCCCAGGCCAGAGCTAGACTGGCTGAGCTCTACTCCTTAAGGACCTGAGCAAAGCCTTTGACCAAATCATGTAGGAAAGGCTTGTCTCTGACGGCCTGTACTTCTCAGGAGGCACTGTTTCCCCCTGTTCAATACTCTCTGGTTTTGTTCACTCTCTTCCTCCACTTGGAACAATCTTTTCCTCATCTATACCTTTCAAAATCATATTTGGTCTTTACGTATCAACTGCCACCTTCTCTGTAGGATTTCCCTGCTTCCTACTTGCCTGGTAGGTGCTCCTTTAAACGCCCTTAGTACTTTATACTTCTCCTGGGACATCAGAACCTGTCCTATTTTATTTTGCTGCCAACTAAAATGAAACTATGTCTTATTCATCTCCATATTCTGTGCAGCCACAGCATGAAACTTTGCACATAGTAGGTGCTTAATTAGAATACTTTAGTATAGGTCTTAAGGTTAAACGGAGCCTGTTTTTGAATCTTGACTCTGCCTTTTACAAGGAATAGGACTCGTTCACTCATCTCTGAGCCTGTTTACTCATGTCATTAAAAATGGAATAACAATGGTGACCTTAAAGGATTGCTAAGAACAATAAATGCCATACCATATGGAAACCCCTAGCCTAGAGTCTGACTCACTGGGGACAAGATAAAAGTTTATTCTCTTTTCTTCTCTCATGTTTTTATTGAATTAAAATGAATTGAAATTAAAGAAACCAAATTTGAGAGATAGTGAATAGCCCACATTTTCCCAAAATTCTGCTTTACTTGTTTACTTCTAATTCCATTGTTCAGAGCAAGAGTCTGCAGCTATGGCCTATGGGCTAAATCTGACCCAACACTTGTTTTTATAAATAAAGTTTTATTGGAATACATCATGCCCATTTGTTTACACATTGGTTATGCCTTCTTTGACATTATGCCTGTAAAGTTCAATAGTTGCAATAGACACCACATAGCCAAGGCCAGCAAAGTCTAAAATACTTAACCTCTGACCCTATACGGAAAAAGTTTACCAACCTATGTTAAGTTGGGGTTCTCTTTCTTCAGAAAATCCCTATAAATATTTAAACATACTGCCTCCAATAGGCGATATATTAAGCTGTTTGCCCTGTTGTCCTGTTACTTTAGATCAAACTACCAGAGGAGGTTTGAAAACAAAGAGCAAGAATTGAGGAAAAATTCTCTGACAGTGGCAAAAAGAGAAGGAAAGTTCCAGACCAAAGATGTTGACTCATAAAGTAAAGAAATGAGCTTTGTTTTGTGAGCAGGAGTGTGGCAAGCTGCTAACCCACCATGAACGCGGTGGTTGGTGAACCCGAGCAAGTGAAATCTGAACAAGAGGAGGAGGAGTGGTGATAACAACACTATTACCTGTCTTCACCAGAGTTCCCAAGAACACAGAGGCTGACGCACAAGGTTGTATGCTAACTCCCTGGACATTTTTGAGATTGCAAATGCAGAAAACAGGAGTAAGAGAAAAGGAAGAGTGCATCATGGAAAGGAGAGTGATTTTAATAAAATGCTCCTGACGAGCACTGTGGGGGGCTCAGTCTCTTGGTGCATCTTGAAAGGGCTGCTGAGACCATTGCTCTCTAAAACTTGTCTGTCAAGGGTATAAAAGGAAAGGTCAGCTCCTAGCTCCTGATAGTCAGCTCCAAAGGACACTGACTCCCCCTCATCTCAGGATTGTAGCTCCCCACCTGAGGAAGCCAGAACCTGAGGCAGCAGGGGTGACAACCACAGCACGAGCCATGGCACACAGGGTGAGCCTGTCGGTGCCTGTGAGCCTCATCTGCAGCTGTGGCCAGTCCTGGCCCTGCCATGGAGATCAGTAAAGACCAAAATCCCCCCTTTGTGCCTGCAGGAAAACGGTTGACACCAGGCAATCTTCCCAGAGAGTTATCAGTCACATATAGACCGGAAACTCGTGGAATCTGGTGGAGGCACTTAAACTGGGTCCAGCACACTACTGCTTATTGAGCACTTACTATAGTTAAGCTCTTTTCAAACATATATGTTTTTAAGCCTCAGGAAATCACCAGGAGGGTGAAGCAATAATCTCCATTTTACATATGAGTAAACCCAGACCCAGAGTGGTTAAGCAACTTGCCCACGTATCTTCACGTATTTGGGGCATCTGGAGAAGAGACTAGATCCATCCTAGGCAGCTCCAGGGAACTGAACTGAGACCAATGGGTAGAAATTACTGGAAACCAGTACTTAGAACAGGGAGTAAAACAGAGCTAGTTTGCCAACAAGGCTACAAGCTGTCATCTAAAAGAGGGAGGTGCCCGTCAGTCGCAGTAATGAGCACATTGTGGTTGTCTCCAGGAGAAAGAGGCGGAATCCTTTGGTCTGAAGATTAAAGGATGAATTCTTCTAGGATTCCTTTTAATAAAGAAAAAGTTGATACCAACACACTTATATTTTACTGTTGTCTTTTGAATGTCAATGTGGGAGAAAAGATACTTATAAAATAATAATATCTACCAGTATTCAGCTTTTAATACATACCAAGCCCTTGGCAAATAGCTTCAAATATATAAATAGCTGTATGTGTGTGTGTGTGTGTGTGTGTGTGTGTGAGAGTGTGTATACATATATATAAAA
This sequence comes from Avahi laniger, assembly GCA_963575035.1. Classification (NCBI taxonomy): domain Eukaryota; kingdom Metazoa; phylum Chordata; class Mammalia; order Primates; family Indriidae; genus Avahi; species Avahi laniger. The sequence continues at coordinate 10,933 of CAUYSK010075504.1, forward strand.
AATTTAGTCTTGCCGATTACAAGTTTATCTTCACAGATGCAAACCAAGGAAGGGATATAACCACTCTTCTACCCACCCTGAGAAGATCACAACTGCGACTATTGCCTCGATCCCCTTTTTTAAATGTTCATGTTCTGTAGATTTACTGAGCACCAAATAGAACTTCATAAGAATATCATCCATTGCCTCACTGCTCACCTCCTTCATGCCCCCTTTTCCCTGTGTACCCCTTTTTCCTTTAAATGCAAAGTTCTCAACCTCTTCTACAGAAAGCCTAGCCCACAACAGATACTTTACGGGCTGTGCTTTTCCTGGGCATATCCTTAAAATCCTGGCTTAATAAACCTCAATTGAGCGTGACTCTCTCATTTTCAGTCATTTATTATTTAAGTTCATCCTCACAGCAACTATGTGTTAATTACTATCATTATCTCCAATTGATAGAAGGTAAAACTGAGACTGGCAGAGATAAAGCACAGAAACACATGGAAGGACCTGCCTGCGGTGGAAGCCAGTGTCAACACCTGCTTTGTTCAGCTGCCTCAGTAGTCCCGCATCTGCCTGTTGTAAACTCAAAATTTTTGAAGCCTGAGCTCCTAAGAAAGAAAAGTCACATGTAAAGATACCAGAAAGGTCACTTTGGCAGATAAAGCTGCATTTTAAACAGCTTTAACATTTTTTTTTCCTGTCTAAATTCCCTGAAAATCCTTTCCTCATGAAACCCTCGTATTTCCACTGCATTTAAACACATCCCAGACTATTTGCTGCCATTTAAAATGTGTAGAAAAGCATTTTTGCAGGTTTCTTCCAGTGAAATATCAACAAAATCATCACAAGACAGACTCATTTTTTTTTCCTCGGAGTGAAAACGACATTGGAGAACAATGAGGCAATTGAAATAAGAAAAAATAGCCTTGGGAGCAAGATTTTAGTGCAACAAGGGGCTCACGCCTGGTAATAATTTTAGGTGATTCAGGCATAGTCAAGTCTGCAGGAAATAAAAATAAAAAAGGAGGGAAACTGCAGCATTCTGAAGGCTCTGGCACCAAGAAGCTAGTGACAAGATAGCCTGGAACTTCATCCCTGGAAAATCACAGCTGCAGGAAACCGCAGGCTGACAGCTAAAAGTTACCACGATGTTGTTTCCAATCGCTGCCTGAGACAGCGCACATTTATCAGTAATCTGTAATGCCTCGCAGCAAAAATCCTTAACTACTTGAACTATATTTTAATTTTGAAAGGGCACATCTTGCTATAATTTGTTTCTTTGATTTTTCCACCGTAACTGAAATGTTTTGTCTTGAGTTATAATCTAACACTTTCCTCTGTTCCAAGTTAAAAGTGTAGGCTCTGGAATTAAACAGCTGGTTTTTTTTGTTTTTTTTTTTTGAGACAGGGTCTTGCTCTGTCACCCAGGCTAGAGTGCAATGGTGTCATCACAGCTCACCGCAACCTCAAATTCCTGGGCTCAAGCGATACCTCCAGCCTCAGCCTCCCAAGTAAATAGGTCTACAGACACGAACCACCACACCCAACTAATTTTTTTAAAAAAATTTTTATAGCAATGAGGTCTGAGGTCTCACTATGTTGCCCAGGCTGGTCTCGAACTCCTGAGCAGGCTCAAACAACTAATTTGGAGGTGTGACCTTTAAATAAGTTATTTAGCCTTGTTAAGTCTCAGTTTTTTCATCTGTAAAATGGGGGTGATTATAGCTCGTTTTTTTATACAGTTGTTACTTGGGTTAAATGAAATAATGTATGCTTAGTGCTTGAAACAGTTCCCAGCACGTAGTAAATCATCTAAAAAAACAAGCAATGACAATTATTTTTTATCCCTTTCTGTCCATGTGAAAGAAAGAGACGGCTATTTTCCTAAAGAAGGCAAAATAAGAGAATAGAGCACCTACCAAACTGTTGAGGCCAAATGTGTACATAAAGTTACGTAAGTTTCAGAAAAAGGTTAATTACCACTTCACTTTCCTGTGCCCATCATCCATCCCTTTCAACTTGTCCTTCCCAGATTCTCAGTATTTCCATGCTGCCTCAGAGTCATAGTCCAAGAAACATGCCCTCTCGGTGGGATACTCCCATTGGTGCTTTCTCCAGAGTTTGCTCGGTTTTCACCCCTTGCTCTGCCTTCCACGATGGAACACCTCTCCTTGGTCTGCAACTCTTTTTTCTTTTCTTTTTTTCCCCCAAATCAGAGGAATTTATTTCCTCACAGTTCTAGAGGCTGGAAGTCCAAGATCAAAGTGTCAGGAGGTCTGGTTTCTTCTGAGGCTTCTCCCCTTGGCCTGCAGATGGCTGTCTCCTTGCCGTGTCCTCACATGGTATTTCCTCTGTGAGCACAAATCCCTGGTCCGCAACCTCTTCTCTCTTTATTCAGACGGTTCTCATTCTCGGGATGATACCTAGCTAATAGGATTATGAGAGGATTGAATGAAATGACCTATGTAAAGTTCTTAGAATACTTCCTGCTACATAGTAAAAGTAAATGTTAGCTATCAATGTCTCTATATTGATATTAATATTCCTCCCTTCCTCTTTTCTCTCTCTCTCTCTCTCTCTCTCTCTCTCTCTCTCTCTCTCTCTCTCTCTCGCACACACACACACACACACACACACACACACACACACAACTCCCCTGTGTGGCCTCTTGGCCCTTCCATTCCGTTGTATCCTTAGAGTACCCTGTCCACACAGTATATATCATTTTACATATCTCCAATTCTTGGGCCGCAAAAGAATGAATGACACCTGGAATCTGACCACAATTGCCTCCTCCTGAATATACTTGTGACTGTCATTCCAGTTTATTAGACGTGCCATCTCTATAACCTCATCATAGTTCGTATTATACCAAATTGCTTTTGTAAATTATATGTCTGTCTCTCCCACTTTTTGTTCCTTGAAGGCAAAACACTAATCTTACTCTTTTTTTTTCCCCCAGAACCTCATACACAGCCCAGCATAAAGTAGGTACAATACACTTGCATTTTTAGATAGAGGAACCCCGTGGAACCTAGTTCAAATCACAGCACAAAGACAGCTATGTCCTGAGTCTATATGGGAACCAAGCCCTTATATGTGGTAAATTTGGATACACCCTATATGTGTGCACAATTTACGCAGTTGCGTCTACTTTACTTTAAAACCTGACACCCTGCCAGGAATCTAGTTTGCCTCTAACAGGGTAACTACTAAATTTCTAGCTATCTTAACTGAGACCATTTAACAGAAAATCCAAAGATACCATGACAGAAGAAAACTGTGGTTGCCTGTGGTCTTTGCCTATCTCATCCCTGACTAGGCTGCTACACAACTTGTCCACAGTGTTATAGAACCCACTGGCAGCCCTTAAGGCTGGTTGCTTAGTTTATTAGGCAATATACTAATGTTTATATATGACATTATCTATACTTTTGTTTCTGGCATAAAACCTTTTGCTTTTTGATTTTTAATAGAAACCAGACATCACGTCATTGATGTGTCATCAAAAGCAATGCCAGACTTCCTGCTCTCCCTGGGAAGGATTCAATGGCTAGTGAAAATACATGGAGGAGGTCACCCTGGGGATTCAGCTCAAGTATATGCAGGCCAGAAAAGTGCCAGATCCAGGGGCTCAAGATGTAAAATCAGTTTTGCACAGAGGGGATGGGGAAGCTTCTGAATTGAACCACCAGCAAGCCTCAGATTTGTAGCACTGATTCACTCTTTGGACAAACAGGGATTTTCCAACTATATGCCAATGTCTGTGCTGTGTGTGAGAATCACAGAGGTGAGATATGTCTGTATTTACACACACATATAGATGTGGTACATTCAAGGGACAAAGATAGGAATGATTCAATCTTCCAGAATAGACTAAAATTACATGATAACAGAGGTAACAGATGAACTATAACAAACTGGTGGGTAGACAGATAGTAGGAAACTGTGGGTGTATCAGAATCTCAGAAAAAATAACCTTATGGAATTCTTCCAGCACAAACCATGTGCATGATTTTTCCTTTTTAGAATATTATAAAGTATTAATATTATTGACCATTTTGTTAAACAAGTTGTACCAAAGTGAGCTACACATTTTCATGTAGGATGTTTGCATATTTTGCACTGAGAAGAAATATCTAATATATGCAAGCTATATAACTTTGGTGACCTTGCTTGCTCATTCTGTCAAATGCATTTGGGAAGAGCCTGATTCCTTTGTTAAGATCTAACACAATTGCCTACAGAATGTCCATGGTAAGCTAGCCTTGAGAGGCCACAAACCCCACCCTCTCCAAAAGACCACAAAGAGGCTGGTTCTAGGAAAGAGGCCAGAAGCCTGCAGGGTCTCCAGTATAAAGCCCAGAAAGTCACCTGGGTTTATTCAGTCCCAGAGCACTCCCACTGTGGGACAAGGGACAGTTGTAAAGAGGAAAGCCTCCCACCTTCCAAAGGTTAAAAGTCATAAGAGTAGTATCTAATAATGCTTGATTGTTGTATTTATTAAAGCAATAAGGAGTTCGTGAAAATCTTTGGTTAATTTTGATGACCTGAAATTTTATTGTCATTGCAAATAAAAGAATCAAAGTTGCATCCAACAAAGAAAAAGATGCCACCCAGATTTGGGGCAGATTCTTAAAAAGGGTAGAATTAAGAGACTTTCAGGTAAAAAGGGACAGCATTTGACTAGGCAGTGAGGAATAATAGTAATAATGATAATGCGAATTTACTTTTGGATTGTGCTAAGTAGCGTGTTTAATAATTTATATACTTTATCCTAAGACATGCCCAATCTTTAAGTTAGAAGTTCTCAAAAGCAGTTTACAGATGAGGCAAAAATTCTCACACTCACAGAAGACAATACCAACATTGAGGATGGGATCTTTCTAATTCTAGAACATACACTCCTAAACGTGAATCTTTACCAGCTCTCAGTGAAACAATACAGCATGCCTGAGGGGCTACAGGTAGTCTGTTAGTTCTAGAGCACAAGGGCGTCTGAAAGAGCACCAAAAGTAATTTATATTATTGTTTGCATCCAAGTCTAATATTAAAAATATAATTAGCAGTAAATAGTTATGGAGCAGAAAAGCATCTGAACATTGCTTTCTCTTCCATTTAATACTGAGATTTTTCAGAGCAAGGCTATTTTGAATGCCTTTATAGCTACATTTTGGATTTCCTTTGTTCTTTCAATTCTCTAGACCTTAATCCAGATTGCAGTCATTTGAAACTAAAGCGTAAGTGGGAAAGGTATAAAATGTCTGTTTTTTTACCATTTTGGTGTATAAAATTCTATGTCAGATATTAAGGCGTCTTATTCCGTTTGGGCTACTATAACAAAATACCATAAACTAGGTAACTTATAAACAACAGAAATTTATTTCTCACAGTTCTGAAGGCTGGAAAGTCTGAGATCAAAGTGCTGGCAGCTTCGGTGTTTGGTGAGGGCCAGGCTGCTTTCTGATGTGTAGATGGCCCCTTCTTGATAGTTATCACATAGTGGAAGAGAAAAGGGCCTCTTTTATAAAGGCATTAACCTCACTCATGAAGATTCTTCTTTGATGATCTAATCACCCCCCAAAGACCCCCCACTTCCTAAAATTATCACATTGATGATTAGGTTTCAACATATGAATTTTGCAAGGGCAGGGGACACAAATTGTCCATAGCATAAGGTTTGCCATGGTCCCCATATGGGGATTAAGGCTCTTATAAAAGGGCTTGAGGGAGTGGGTTTATTCCCTCCCAATTCTTCACCATGTGAGGACTCAGAGTTCATTTCCTCCAGAGAATGCAGCAACATCTTGGAAGCAGCAAGACCAGGCACCACCCCCGCTCCCCAAACTGAACCCCGTGCCTTGATCTTGGACTTTCTAGCCTCCAGAACTCTGAGAAATAAATTTCTATTGTTTATAAATTACCCAGTCCTGGATATTTTGTTATAGCAGCATTAACAGACAGAGACAAATGTCAAGCTGCTTTATAAACTTTCTGTGCTGCCAAAAATTAAAACAAAAAGTGAGATGTTTTTATTCCCACGCAAATTTGCAATGGAAATATTTCTGAGTTTAAACTAGAGTTCCAGCAGCTTTTATCACCCTCATTACAAGTGCAAAAGAGATGTTCATATTTCAAAATCTGTTTAACTGTACCATTAAAGACAGTCCGCCTAACCTTCAATTTAAAGTAATTACTCCGCAATGTAATGGCATGCTAAAAAGCAACTATCAAGAGAAGAATCTAATGGAATTCTATAAAAACCTTCCAAGCAATGAATATGCTTAACTAAAATCATGTGTACATACATTAATATCAGTATTTGCCAGTATCTATCTTTGAGAAAAGACATTTCCAAAGATTAAATGTGTTTTTATATATACTATTACAGATAAATATGAACAGAAGGACATTTGCAATTAATTTTGTTAATAGAGAACGCTACTATTGAACTTCAGTTAAGCAAAATATTATCCCCCTCCAAAAAATTTCCATTTTTCTCATTAGTGGATCTGTATCACAAAGAGTATATTATTACATATAATTTATATTATTACATATATTTTATCACATTTAGGGAAATTTGCCTTCTCTATTATTATAAGTATCCATTATGTCCTCATTTTTGCCTCTTAAATCTTTGCTTCTGCAAAATCTGAAATGTTTACTATCTTACCCTCTACAGAAAAAGTTCATCACTTCTGGGTCAAGATAAACCAGGCTGCAACAATGAACTTTGACATGTCAGTGGCTTAATACAAGGAGGGTTCATTTACTGTTCACGGTTCAGTGTTCTCTGTGCCCTTCTCCAGTGGTGACTCAGGAATCCAGGCATCTTGCAAATCTATCACTTTGGAGTTCATTGCTTTCAAACTTGTATATGAAAGAGAGTATATGGGGTATTCACGATGGCTTTATCTAGCTTGGAATGGACATGATGCATTGCTTATGATCAAAATTAAGAGTCATCACAATAGGACGACATTTAAAGATGTGAGAATGAAAGAGATCATCTACAAAGAAAATAGAATGAAAAGAGAAAAACCACTCAAGGAACATATCCCAAGGCACCTCAGCATATAGAGGCTCAGTCAAAAAGAGAAAAATGAATATGGGAAGGCCGTTGAGAGTGACAGCTAGAAGAGGAGGAAAACAAACTTAGGACACTTTGATGTAACAAAAGCCAAACGAAGTCTCAACATGAAAAGAGAGACTGCAACGTGCACTCCGTTACGTCAATTACTAGTTGTGACTAAGCAAGTCACCACTTCCTTGAAAATTTTCCCACACACGTATAACGATATATTGATGATACCGATCTCAAAAGGTCCATTGTGAAGATGAAATGCAACAATGTATGTGAAACTACTAGGATTCCTACACAAATTATGACAATAATCATCAGTGTAGTCACATGACAGAGGCACTTCTACTCTGTGCCAAACTTTTTCTTGAAGGGTTAGAATTCTCCCATAACCTATTTCAATCCCTTGGCTCCAAATTACCGTATCAGGTCTTACCAAACTGGTTTTGGTAAAACCACAATCTAATTGAAACTCAGTACTTCCCAGTCTGAAGTATTTGAGAGACAAGACCTACCCGGGTATGTGAATCTCTCTTTCAGTAGAATGGGCGTGTGTGTTAAATCCTTACGATCTTTCTGGGACAAAGAACCAACTCAAGCTGGCAGCTCCAGAGCCACCCACAAGGCCATAGGCAGACACAGTAGGCTATAGTTTGAAATTCTGGTAAATAATTCCTCAGACTGCAGGAAATCATAAAAGCCCCTGAATGAAAGCTGTGTCTGAAGCTCACTGGCTCTCTAGCTATTAGGCATGATCAACAGTGAAGGTAAAAATAAACAAATATAAATATGTCTCTGCTTAACTCTAGACCTTTCACTTCACAGGTTTTTATTAAAAGACATTTGCAAAAATACAAAGGTTGGTTAAGTTTTCTCTTTCCTTCTTGTTTTTCATAATGATACATTGAAATTGCCCAATTGAAACCATATGTTGGCTCAATAATTCTCAACTGCAAAATGTGTACCATTTTAAAACCCAATAAAAAAGGGAGGGGGGACTAATGTAGCAGGATAAATACTCTTGGACAGAGGGAACCCTGTGTTTCCAATCTGTTGGAAAGGAGGAAAAGCCACCTCTTTGATTAATTACTTACAGAGCAGAAATGTAATACAACTGAGGTAATGATATGCTGGTGTATTGGAAAAAAACATGTAATTTGGAGAGAAACAAACCTGGGTTCAAATCCAGCTTTTTTTACCTCTTGGCTCCGTGTCTCTCTAAAGCATCTGTAATCTCCCTGAGACTGGGTTTCATTTCCTGTAATATGAAGATAATAATGCCTACCTTGCATAATTGTCATGTGGACTAAATAGGCTTAAGTAAGATACAGCACACATATGCCTGGCACATGTTGGA
>CAUYSK010075505.1:0-39939 GCA_963575035.1 Avahi laniger
CACATGTCACTGAGTGCAGTGTGGCATTTCAGATCAATGCCGGAATGAAGGAAGAGACACTGGTGCGACCCAAATGCGTCTACAGTGTGGTCAGTCCTACTGCACTACAACAATGGTCATTTCTGAGTTGGAAAGAAGTACCGTGCCTACGTGAGATCTTAACAACACTAGGGGAATCTGGGTGAAGGGTTTATGGTTACTCTTTACACTTTTTTTGGTAAATTTTCCATAAATCTGAAATTAATCCAAAGTTAAAAGTTTGAAAAATATAAAAGTTTTAAAATGAAAAAGTATGTTACATAAGGACACTTACCTGTGCAAAATTCTCCAGCTGTGCTCCGTTTCATATAGAATCAATACCCAATCCCTGGCAACCCCTCCGAGGCCTCCCGGGATGTGGCCTTTGTGTCCTTTCCGACCTCACCTGCCACCCCACCCCGACGCGCACTGCTACCCAACAGTCAGGCACGCGCCTACCTCGGGCCTTTGCTCCCAAATGCGCACACTGCTCCTTGTTCCCCTGTCCTTAGGTCTGCACGTCAGCGGCATCTTCTCCGCAAGGCTGCCTGGCCAGTCCCTGGAAGACACCACCCCAACCCAGACCACCTGCCCCTCTCAGCTTTGTTGTGCTTTGTGGCACTCGTCACTGTCTAATTTACTGTATATTTTCCTTGTCATCATAATCATTGTCTGTCTCGCCCACTAGCACGCAGCTCTGGGAGGGCAGTTCTGTGTGTCTTGCTCACTGCTACCCAGAAGCTAGAATGGTGTCTGGCACTGAGAAGCCGTATTTGTGAACGAATGAATATGTGTGTAGTGTTTCTTTTAACTAAACTCGTCCTCACAATCCCGTGATAAAAGTAGCAGTCCTACATTTAACACATGTCTGGAAATTCTGGGAAAGGGGAACATCACCTGCCTACAGTCCAGGAAATTAACTATCCAAAGGAATTCAAGCAAAAACCTCTTCTGGGAATTCGACGTGCTGACAAGGTCTTTCCAAACATATACCCTAAACCCTTGTATGAAGGTCAGTTAGTTGGATTCTTCTGTTTCATTTTTTTTCTCAATATGTATATCTCTAAGGTAAGTCTATGGAATTCCAATTCTAAGATGCAGAGATATATGATCTCTTGGGCACTCTACAAGTATTTGGGACCAAATTATTACTGTGTAGACTCTGGTACAGGATGAAATCTGATCTAATTCCTTTAAAAGTAGAAAATCACAAAGCCAACAGTAATGTCATGCAGACAGAAGCTGGATTCTCCTAGATTCTGCAAATGAGACGCGATAAAGTGAGTGACGTGTGCTGAAGACTGGGCGGCGGCCAGGTGTGTTCAGTCCTCACGTCTCGGCCTGTCCTCTTCCTTCTCTGGCTTGCAGCTCTGTCCTCCAGCCCCTGTCCTGCAGCTGCTGAGGACGCCACCAGGCAGCTCCCCCACCCCTCCTTTCCCTCTATGCCAGCACAACCTGGCATCTTTCAGTCTTGCATTCCAGCCCTGCTCCACCCCTGGCCGGCTGTGTGGGCTTCAGCAAGGCCCGGAGAGGCTGCATCTCCCTGTATTTGCAGTAAATGGCGTGGCATCCCACAGGCTGGGGGGCCAGTGCTGAAAACGGCAAACTGCAAAGAATGGGGTTCCTATCATTCCTCGCTCGCGTCCAGTCCTTCTCTCTGTGTTGTTCTGTCCTCCTCACACGGAATGTTCTCTTTTTTTGGTTCCTCCTCTCCTGCGTGCAGTTCAACCAAGCCTGGTTGAACACGAGCTGTTATTCCAAGATGTCAGCGGAAGCAAGCAACAAGAGGATGAAGAGATGGCGGAAGCATTATCTGTCTTACCTACATTTACATTCTGAAAATGAAACCACATCATTAACTAGGCATGGCAGCGGAGACAGAAAGCAATGGTCTGGCACACTTCAGCATCATGGCAGAGTCCACACCAAGGTCCCTTCTTCACCACTGTGATGGTGGCTCTGGTATGCCATCTTCCCCTAAACAGGAAGGAAGTTAGGAGACAAGACACGGATGTGCCTGTAGGCCTCCGGGACAGAGGTAGAACTCGAAATCTCCAGGTTGCACATCTGTGTGTCAGGAGCTCCTGTTGCTTCCAGCCTGCGCGGCTGGGAGCCGGTGCATAACAAGCACCCTTGGGAAACTAGACCCAGCTCAGAGCTGAATCTTAGCAAAAGTCGCTGCTCAGAGACTCTCTTCTCAGAAACCCAGAGTCCTGCCCACTCGTCTCATGTCAGGACAGGCTCTTCCTGGGGCTGCTACGCAATCTGCCATGCATTTCTCTTCACCCTGGGGTACAAAATCGGATCCCCTTTCATGGTGTTGCATCTATCTTTGATCTTTTGTTTCCATCTTCTCTGTGTCCCTTCTGTGTCCCCTCACTGACTTGTGATGCATGCGTGTTCCCCGTCAGTCCTGGTTAGGCAAGCAGCATTGTCTCCTCATGGGGCAGAGTGCCGGGAACATCAGGCAGACCTGTGACCACTGTTTAATGTGAAGCATCCTTCAAAGCAAGGTGTCATTAACATCTCTGCTGCGTTTCCCTCCCAGAGAGAAAGCTCTATCCTCAGCCTGCACGCTCAGAAAGGGAACGTGTGGCCCTGCATCTGAGAAGGTGGCATCCTACTGGAGCCTGTCCAGGTAAGGACCTCTCGGGATGACTTTTTATTCCCCATGCAGGTGCCCCTGGATTGCCGTGCCCTGGCAGGCAGACGTGGCCTTCTTTCTGAGCTGTGTGGAGAGTTCTGTGCATTCAGCTAGAGGAGGAGGGCAGGTGACCAGGATGCAGGTGGATCGCCCGGCGTGTCTGCAGCTCAGGTGAAGGCACCACAGTCCCTGCGGGCGCCGGCGCAACGAAGCCAGCTCTCCTCATTATCAGGAACATCTCAAGGACACCTCTTTTTCTTTTATTAAAAATACTCAATTAAGTTTATTTTCCTTTGTCACAATACCTTCCACATGCATTCCTATGCAAAATATATTCCACACTTCGCTGTAAAATGATTCAACAGCACTGGCTTTATAAGTTTGTTTACCTAAAACACGAAATATAAGCAGCTGATGAAAAATGTTGGGGAAGCATCCGGATCTGTTCTCACTGCTCTTCCCAAGTTTTCACGTTTTAGTCTCAAACTCTGGCTCTTCCAGACCCATTTATTCTTCATATTTCTGAAATCAAGATTGACCCAGGAAATCATAGGCTGCAATTGCTGGAAAGACAAGCAGGAGACCAACTGTCCAACTCCGCCCCTCTGTGATCAGTGATGACCAAGGGACTTTCCTCAGGATGCGTGTCCTTCAAGGGGTGCCATGTGCCCTGTGGGAGGGGGCTGAGTTTTGTGCATCCTCAGCTCCCGCTGCTGGCTATGGCGTGATGAAACCCGCCCCTCTTTAGGAACAGGCTGACAGTGCTTAGCCTCCAGCTCCCCTCTGAAATCCAAACACGAGGCTGACGTGCAAGTGTAAACTTCAGTCTTTACCCTCAGGGCTGCTCTGGAAGTGGCAGCCCTGGGCACACCGTACTTACTGGGTGTGGGTCTGTCTTTTCTTTTTTGTTTGGTTTTAAAAATGAGGCCCTACCAACTTCTCTGAGCTGCTCTTCAGACCGGTCCGCAGGGCAGCTCTGCACACAGAAGCTGTACAGCCCGCCGCCGTGCTGGAATGGCCAGCTCAGACCCCTCTGCCTTCTGCAACGTGAAGCGCTGCCTCAAATTCTTGACGCAGGTGATCAGGGGTCCCGGGCTGCTGGGCGTGCATTCACTGGTCAATAAAGAAGTTGGGCTTAGATGGAACTGTCAGGGATTCTCTGCTCTTTGGCTGCAGGCTCCCAGCCGAGTGCTGAGGTGGGGCATCCTGCACTAGCACGCAGGCCACCGAGGGCCTTGGGGATGAGCTGACATTGGGCCGCTCCAGGTGGGCATTGGCAGCTGCTTCTACCTGGGCCTTTAGGAGCAAACTCTTTTAACTGATCTTCTTTACAAAATATTTTCTACGTTTTTTATTTCTTGAAGAGCTAAAACTCTTTGCAGTTAACCTTTTGAAATGTATAAAAAATTAAAAATAGGACTTTTCCCCACATGGATCATTGCTTAATATACTTTTTTCTACTTTTAAAATTTTCTATCTTATAATTAAAGATGGCCATGGAGGTGATCGTAGTAACAAATGAGAACGCGGACCACATCCCCCCTTGCCCCAGGTTTGAACAGACGACCTGGAAGTACCCAGACAAGTCCCCCAGCCCAGGTAGCTCCACTCACATCGCGGCAAAACCTTAGGGCTCTTCATCCTCTGCTGTGCCGCAGTCGCAGTCACCTCTCATAGGGTAGGTTTCTAGGTGCCCCTGCTAATAACTGCCTTCGCTTTTTACTGGCATCTTTCTCTTCGAATTCTCTTGTGAACATTCCATCCTTGTGCTTTGTGAGACTCGACAACAAAGCAGCATTGTTGGGAAGCACAGAGCTCAGAAGCCCCAGAGGCAGGGAGGGGAGCGCAAGGCCGTAAGGAAGGGAGATCTGGAACAGCACAGGTGACAGGAAGTGCTGGAAGCCTTCAAAAGACACACTGAGGTGCATTCCATCAATCCCCCTGCACGGTTCAGAGGAGCTAAAAGTTGAAAAACAGCTTTGGAAAAAGTAATGGCCATGGTAGAACACAGAATGAGCAACCAGGAGGCTGGGCAGCAGCTATGGGAGGAAAAAAGGTATTTTCGTGACACCGTCGGTAGGGCTCAAGGACAGAGGTGATCCCTGTGTCTGCAAAATACAGCACAAGGCCCCGTGTGTGTTGGGAGCGTGTGGGCTTCAACAGCCTGAGCCCTCGGCTCCTCTCTTCCTCTCTCCTCTTCCACATCCCACAGAACTAGTGATAACGACCTGAAGAAAGTCCTCCAAGACTGCGTGGTTCAAGCACAGCTCCCTGAAAATAAACTCCTGCCTTGTGCAGGAGAAGAAAAGAGAAAAATGGATGTCCTTTCCTTTGTTTCACTAATTCACTACCAATAAGTTCCAGTAAAGACAAAACAGACTGGGTGTACAGAAAATATTCAGAGGATACTGCTTAGAGAGGACAATCACCTTCGTCACTGTATTGTGGAGAAGATAAATGCAAACTTGCATTTGGAAGGAAGGCCTAAGGTAGAGAGGCACTGTCAAGGGTCCCGGGGGAGACCTCCCAGGCACGGGCACCGCTGCCACCAGGCCAACCCTGTCTCTGCCAGCGCCCCGGTGCCGCCGCCCACTTAGGCTGAGCCTGGAGCCGCGGTCCCCACGCTGCCCCTGCCACGCCTTGCATTCTCGTGCCCTCCTCCAGAGCTCCCTCCAGGGCGCTGGTCCATTGCGCTGCGCCTGAGGTGCCCAAGCCCAGCCCCTGTCATTCTCCTGGGTCTGGTTCTTCCTCTGCAAACCGCCCTCCCTCTGCTGCGGCCTGGAGCCTGGTCCCGTTCTTTCCGCAGCCAGAGAGGCCTGACGCTGGAACCCCAGCTCTGCCTATAGCGCGTGGCAGTTCTGTCTCCCATCTGCGGAACTGGACTCATAGAAATCTATCTGGACTCTGCGGGATTAAATGGGTTGTGCATAAAATCCGGAGAAGACAGGCTTTGGGCAGATGCTCCTTCCTGCTTTTCATCCACCCCACCCAATCCCATCCTCCGGGCCAGGCCAGCTCTCCTGCTTGCTGCTCTTGCTTGCTGCTCAGCCGCCCTTCCCTCCCGGGACACTAGTCCCACCTGTCACAGCGCGGCCAGCCCGAGGGCCACCGCAAGAAAGCGCAGGGATAACTGCGGAGCCAGAGAGGAACGCAGGGGAGGAGGTCTGGTCGGGGCTGTGTGTCTGAGCCAAGGTCCTGCATCCGTAAAGTGCCCCCGTGACACCAGCCCTTCCCACAGTCAGCACAGAGAGGGAAGAACGCACACGAGCCAGGACGCACACTGTACGTGGCGAGCGTCGCAGAAACGCCGGGTTTGCTTTCTCACCGGCCTCGAGGTGAGGCCCGAGCAGGGCGGGGTGCAGGATCGTGTGGGAGCGGGGGCGGCCCAGGGCTGTATGGCTCCAAAGGCGCCCCTAATCCCACAGGGCTTGAGGACAGCGCGCTTCCCCGGACGACCCCCTGCAGGTATCCAGCCCTGTGCAGCCGGCTCTGTCACTAGGACAGACGTGGGGACAAGGCCGGGCAGTTTCTGCCAGGCTGCAATAGCGCGCGGGCAGAGCCAGGAGCACCTCCAGGTCTCTGGCTCCCGCCGCGACCTCTCCACCTTACCGCGGAGTGCTGATCTCTGTGCCACTGTCACCTCCTTAAAGGCTAAATGAAGCGTTTCACTCCACTCAAACGCGTCTGCGAGGGAAGCCGAGCCCCGCTTTACCCCCGAAAGTCCCGCGCTGCTGTAATTCCTTAGAGTAATCTGGTCCTCTTCCGTCCCTTTGACACTTGGAAACGCACACAGAGAAAAAGAAGTGCAACACTATTCATGTAAAAGTGAATAGTATTCCTGCCATCCCAAGCTGTTTCCTTTAAAAACAGATCAATAACCTGAAAGAACAGGTTGCACCTTGGCACCTCTGGCCTCTGCATGCTCCAAACAGCAGGTGCAGCCAGAGAGGGTCAAAAGGGTCCAGCCTGCCCAGCCCCCCCATCCCCTAACTGGGGTCCTGCCCACCTGCCCCATGTGCCCTGGCTGGTGCCCCGCCCACCTGCCACATGTCCATCCATCTCCCCCATCTGCTCTACCACCTGCTGTGGGTCTGTGACCCCTTCCTGTCGGACAGCCCGCCTGTCAGTTCCTGACTGTCCCTTCTGTTCTCTCCTCTCCCACTAGGTCACGGCCAGAATCATTTTCATGCCGGGCTGACTCATCTGTCCCGCTCTCTGGCAGTCCCCACCCTGGCGGGCTCTCTGGCCACCCTGGCACATCCTGCTCTGTGGCTCGCCCGGGACTGTTCTTCTGTGCTGCCCGACACGGTGATTTGGTGCCGCTGGGAGAATCCACCACCTGCTTCAGGCTTGAGCTTCCTGGTCAGCTGTTCCCTGCATCTGCTCAGAGCCTAGAGTCTGTTCACAGGGGATTCTCTCCTTTTCCCAGTGTCTGATCCCCAAAGTCAGGGCCGTGGCTCAGACTCAAAGTCCAAACCACTGGATATTTGGTATTCTGTGAAAAAAAGAGAAAATGTAAAAGTTTTAGAGTTGTAGGATGTAAACCTACCCGGGCACACCATGTTCTCAGAGTTTTCAGAGCGGGGTCTGCACCGTCCTGCGTTCATGCAGCAGGTGCCGAGAAAAGCTCCGCTGGAGAGGCTGGCGAGGGAGGAGCATCTGGGCTGACACTCCGCAAAGGAAGGAAAGGAAGGAGGCTGCAGCCCTGCCCTGCGGCAGCGTGGGGAGCAGGAACGAGCGAGGAGAGACAGTTAGGGAAAGAGGGATTGAATACAGGGACTAGGATTATCTCAAAGTAAAATACACACATTTCAGGAGATTGCCCATTTCCAATGCAATGTAGAGCAGAAAATATCAATGTATGAAAACATTGAATTTGCTGACATAATAATGCTAAATGATATTTCTATACTCCAGATAAAAAAAAAAAACACACGGTCAGGAGCTATGCTCTTTGGCATCATTGATGAAGAGAAAACATCTGACTTCCCCATGGCTCGTGTGTGAAGATGCGGAGGGCTGGCCGTGGTCCCCTCATGCGTGTCTGGATGTTCTTGGGACCCCCCCGTCACTGGGGCTCAGCAACAGTGTCACAGATACAGGAGCGTGACAAAGCAGCACAGCTCTGAGGAGATCATGAAGATGCCCCTGTGTGTTGCACGAAGCGAATGCCTCTCAGGAATCGGAGTGCCTGCCAATCAAGTTGGTCACATTAGCACGTGCCCAGAGTCACCGCATTTACTGGCGTTTTATGGGCTCGCAGAAGCCGAAGGTAGTCAACCACAGGAAACAGGACGTGACTGGCTGTCCTCAGGCGACACAGTGAGCCCGACACTCACCAGCCTGTGACTCTGTCACCGTGTGCAGCCCCCGTGCCCAAAACAGCTCACAGTGGCTGTAGCGCCACTGCTGCGAGGAAGCAGTAGGTCTTCAGCTGGATGAAAGAATGCTCTGGAATGTGTGTAACAGAGCAACAGCTGGAAAAGTCATTGAAATATAATACCACTCCCAGAATAGTCATATTTTATTGTTTGAGACTTATAAATGGTTAAAGAAATGGAATCCACCTTCGGGAAATAATGTTTCTTTGTGTCTCATCATATCCCATTTTCCCCCAAAGATGAAAACAAACAGTGCCGTGCTGGTAAGCGTGCTGCCTGGCGCTGGGCCGCCCTCGAGGCCTCCTCTCCAGGCTATGGGACAGACGAGCCCTCCCAGCTCCTGAAGGGACTGTCTGTCACTGGTCTTCAGAAGGGAAGTGGGGAAGTCAGGAAATGCAGTGCAGCCCCTGAGAAGGAAGGGCGCAGTCTCGGGAGTGGGGCCTGTCTGCCGCCCGCCCTGCCCAGCGCAGGCTGCACCCTGGGACATGCCCGCCCTGGGGAGGCCGGCTGCCCTTGCACTCGGCAGCCTGATGAGTCACGTGGCCTCCCTGCTCTCAGGGTTGCCTTCATCGTCCTCTGCTATTGAAGGAAAAAAACTGAGTTCATCATACATGAATTAATCCATTCCTTCTTTTTTATATTCACTCAACAAGTACTTATGAGTTCTTATCACGTGCCGTGCACTTAGCCCGCTACTAGCACAAACACAGTGAACAAAAATACATGGAACTAGTCTCTTGCAATCAAGCAGGACCAAAAAAAAAATCACTTTTTAATGACCCAAATAATTATTTGCTTCCACATGTGATGAGTGTTCTGAGGAAAATAAAAGATGTTGTGAGAGTATAAACCAGAAGGTTCTCACCTAGCTTGGAAGGTCTGGGAATGGCTTCCCGGGACAGCAACATTTCAAGGAGACTTGGGGAGGAGGAGGAGAAGGAGGAGGAGGAAGAGGGGAGGAGGAGAGGTTGACCAGGCTGGGAGGTGGGGCGGGGGACAGGGGCGAGTTAGGACAGGGAAGCATTGTAAAGACCAGGAGATAGGCCCACAGACAAGCACAGTAGAGGCCAGTGTGGCTGACAGGGCCACTGGGCACCACTGGGAAGGAGCCCTGCACAACTCACATTGTCTACACTGGGATTGGCACCCTGCTCCGCGTCACCCTGCAGCATGGAGTTCTGTAAGAGTGGTGTGAGCGGATTTTACAGGGCCTTTGCACCCGTCAGGAATGTGTTTAGCTGCAAGGAAGGAAATATGAAGGAATGGTGGCTAAAACGAGTATGAACTGATTTCTCACACAGCCTCCAGGGGTGGGCTGTCCAGGGCTAGTTCAACAATGGCATCCAAAAACGACTCTGCTTCCTCTGCTCTGCCATCGTGGACAGTAGGCTTCTCTCCACGGTGTCAAGAGGGCTCGTACAGCCCTAGGCACGTCCTCATTTCAGGCATGTATGGGGGCAAAGGGGACCAGGAGAAGGGGTCCGTGCAGCCAGATCTACCCCTTTTTTCTCAGGAAACCATGAGTTTTGGGGAAGCAATATACAGGGAAAGCAGCTAAGGGGAAAGACCTGCGGATGGGTTGAGTCAGCCCATCAACAGTGTCTGCCACGACCTCCTTGGCCATGTTAGAGATCTGGGGTTTTAAATTGTACAGATGACAAACCATTGTTCAGTAATTCAACTCTCAGGCAAATCATCTTAGTCCCACGTTTCTATTAAATGTGTAAGTGTCTTGGAGATGATTAGCATGACGATGGCCCGTGTTCTACTCCCGCTCTGGTTAGTGGCATTTTCCTTGAGATCACACTGAAGAAACTAAGTCTCCTTTGTCTTCGTGCCGCTGCATCTAAGACTCAGTAAATGTGTACCATTCACAGGCCCGAGACACGGCGCGGCAACACGTGCCAGGTGTGGTTCTAGGTGCGGGTGTCCACTGCCGATTCATTTCCTTAGGAACTGCTTGGGGGAGACTATCACTCTCACAAACAAGGAAACTTACTCAACTCTTTCTAACTGGCAGCTGCCTGGTTAGAAGTTCTCTGTGGAAATGGTGCTACACAGGGAAGAAATTCCTCCTGTATCTCGGGTGGCGCGGCATGGAGGAAGAGCACACTGCCCTTTGTTGCGCTCTTAGAATAGGGCTAAATGGAAAATAAACCCACATTTCTGCCAAAACTGACGGTCTCATTTTTGTTATTCTGATAAATGGAGACATACTATGGACTTGTCATAATTATTTTTCGTCTTTTCCACAAGTAGCAAATTTTAAATTGGTTCAAGCTGGACATGTAGTGTTAGGCACCATGAGAAATCAAACTCCCTAATATAAACAGGGAATATCAGGTCCACACCTCCCCTGCTCCTTTGCCTTGACGGACCTGAAGAACCCCCCACACAGGCAAACCTCGGTCTCCACCTGTGGACGCTCACAGAGACCTGACGGACAGCATGTGGCCGCAAGCCACGGCCTGCGCAGGGGAGTGAGTGAAACTGGCTGAGTGGGAAGCACATTTTTTCATTTTAATAGTCTATAAAATGTAAGTATTATGTGTCTTGAGAAAATATGAAATTATACCAGAGTAGTGCAGTAGAAAGGCAGTCTCTAAACTCTTTGACCAATATACTTTACCATTCCCCAGCTGATTTTTCTGTTTCCAGTAAGATAGCAATTAAATGCACGGTTAAGCTGAAAAGGTCAAGAATATGCAAGCTATACCTAAAATGAAAATTGAAAATCTATGAAGAGCTGGAATAAAGTCAGCCAAAACCACCCATGAATTAGGTAAAAATGCTGAAACATAAAGGTCAGTAATCTCAACAAAAGAAACACATGAAATAAGATTTATTTCTTGCTGACATTAGTTGCTTCAGTACAAATAAATGAAGAAAAACTAATTTTTGCGCGCTTGACGGTGATAGTAATAGAGATGACTACCACACCTGCTGTGTCTCCTTCCTTCCCCACCGCAGGCCCCTCACGCATCTGGCAGCCATTGCTCGGCTCACGGCCGGGTGACTTGCGCATCACGCGGCTAGTAGGTAGGGAGGCAGTTCTTGAACATGGTTCTTTCCACTTCAACAATCATGCCATACCACAATTTATTAAAAGAATAAATATTTCCTTCCAGTTTTATTTCTCCTCATATTTCAATAATTGATAGTAAAATAATAATAATAATATGTGGAAAATAACAATGCTATGATAAAGAAATTTGATTGCTTCTAATGAAAATAAAGAGTGCAATGCGCACCCCCCGAAGGATGGACATATTTGAAACTTGGACTTAGAGGGGGAGGGAGGGCAAGGGCAACACATGTAACCTAAACATCTGTACACCCATATTATGCTGAAATAATAAAAAAAAAAAAGAATGTCATTGTCATTTTACAGCACATCATCCTTATGAAATTATCGATGGCATTTCAGTAGGAAAGTCCCCTAAAATTGCAGTGATATCATGTATCAACATTCTCCTTGATGCCTGTCCCTTTATTGATTAAACACAGATAGGAGAATCAAGTTGCTTTCCAAGAGTTCATCGAATCCTGAAGCATGGATTTTTACACTACAGGAATAAACAAACTTGTTTCTCGTTGGCAAAAATGTGTGTTGATTGTAATGGTTCCTATTTTGATTAACGTGATGTGTTTCAGCCTAGTTATAATGATTTGAAATTCATGGTCTGAAACCACGATTACTTTTGCACCAACCTAATAATTCATGAAACCCTAAAGCATGGGATGGATTTTTTAGGCTATAGCTACATTTATGACCTGAAATTTTTCCCTCTACCACCAAACAATGTCTACACAGGTCACAAGCTTTCCAATCCTTTTGAAGAATGAATTGGAGTAGATCAATTTGTCAAAAAACAACACAGTAATGCTTGAGAAATGCCAACTTAGTGTATTAATAAAAGGTGGTGGTGATGATGATGATGATGGAGAATTGTCAGCACTATTGCCAGATACTCTGCAAAGCACTTTTCATATATTTGTGTATTTAATGTTCCCAACAGCGTCATGAGATTGGTACCATCATTACCCATGTTTGACAGATGAGTAAACTAAAATTCTGAAAAGTAATTGACTTGCCCAGGCTTATCTCATAAGCAGTGATGCTGACATTCACGTTCAGTAGATAGAAAAATAGCCAGAAGAATATTTAATGAAACGAGAACAATGAGAAGCTAATAAAAAAAAATTTTCTCAACCGATAGCTGAGGGAAGGTGGTTGCTAGCCATCAAAATCCAGAGGTCATGAATTCAAGTCCTCATTCTACAAAGCGTTAGCAATTCTCGTGAACAGAATAATATTATTCAATGGCATTGGTCTGCAGTTTTCTTTGTTGGTACTGCCTTTGTTTTCGGTATCAGGGTAACACAGTACTAACTTCATAAAATGAATTGGGAAGTGTTCATTCTTCTATTTTCAGGAAAAGAATGTATAGAATTATTAATTATTTTTTTGGTAGAATTTTGGTAAAATTCTCAAGTTAAGCTATCTGGGTGGGCCTCTCTTTTTTGAGAGATATTTAATTACAAATTGAATTTCCTTGATAGTCATAAGACTAATTAAAGCATCTATTTCATGTCTATTGTTCTGTGGTAGTTCATGCTTTTTAAGGAATTGGTACATTTCATCTAAGTTGTCAAATTTATGTGTGTTGAGTTGTTTGGAGTATTCTCATGTTATCTTTTTGATGACTACAGGTCTGTAGTAATAGTCCCTGTTTCATTCTCAGGAATGAATATCCATATCAGTAATTTATGTCTTCCTTTTTCTTGTCAGGCTGGCTTTGTTAAATTTATTGCTATTTTTGAAAGAGCCAGCTTATTGTTTAACTGATTTTCTCTACTGTTTTCCTGTTTCAAATGCATTAATTTCTGCTGTTATCTCTATTATAACCCTTTTCCTTGTTTTGAGTTTATTTTGCTCTTTTTTATCTAGTTTATTATATGGGACTGTAGGTTATTAAGACTTTTCTACTTTTCTAATGTAAGCATTTAGTACTATAAATTTTCCTCTCACCACTGCTTTAGCTGTGTCCAACAAATTTTGATATGTTGTACTTTCATTCTTACTCAGTTCAATGTATTTTTTTATTTCCTTTTAGATGTTTTCTTTGATCTATGAATTATTTAGAAGTGTGTTGTTTAGTTTTCAAGTGTCTGGATATTTTCCTGATACCTTTCAGTTATTCCTTTCTATTTCAATTTCAATATGGTTATGAACATACTCTGTATTGTTTCAGCTTTTTTATAATTCTTTAGAGCCCTCCCTCCACAGGAATGTCTATTTTTTGGTATGTGCTCCATGGATTTTTGGAAAAAAATATGAATATTCTGCTGTTACTCCATAAATATTGATTAGAGCTTGTTTTGAACTCTTCTAAATCCATGCTGATTGTCTATCTAATTATACTATCCACTGTTGAGAAAGGGGTGTTAAAATCTCTGACTATAATTGTGCATTTACCTGCTTCTCCCTTCAGTTCTCTCAGTTTTTGCTTCATGGTTTCTGCGTCTCTGTTGTTTGGTGCATACACAATTAAAATATATATGTCTTCATGGTGTATTAACTATTTCATCATAATTTAAAGACCCCTTCTGTCCCTGGTATTCTTCACTCTGAAGTCTGCTTTATCTAATATTAATACAGCTGCTCCTCATTTCTTTTTATTAGTATTTGTGTGATATATTCTTTCTATCCTTTCACTTTCAATATATCTACATTGTTATATTTGAAGTGAGTTTTTTGTATACAGTATATATTTGGGTCTTTTTTTTAATCTTCCTGCCTATCAATTTCTGTCTTTTAATTGGTGATTTATACCAATTACCTATAATGCAATTATTACTATGTTAATACTTAAGGCTGAAATTTTATTTTCTTTTTCTGGTTTTTCATTTTTTTGTTTGTCTGTTTTCTTTTTTTTACTTGTCATTATATACTTTTCCAAGCCCATAGAATGTACAACACCAAAAGTAAACCCTAATATAAACTATGGACTCTGGATGATAATGATGTGTCAATGTAGGTTCATCAGCTGTAACAAACGTGCCACTCTGGTGTGGTATGTTGATAGTGGGTGGGGGCAGACTATGCATGCTTTGGAGCAAGAGACATATAGGAAATCTCTGGACTATCTTCTCAATTTTGCTGTGAACCTAAAACTCCCGTTATGAAAAAGAAAAGGTTAATTTAAAAAATCAGTTCAACATATTTGAGTGAGTGTGCTGGTGTCTCTAGGTGGGGGGAGAGGAGTCTCAGTGGTAGCACAAAGAGTCTGCTCCACCTTCTGTGACCAGTTTTCTTGGGCTGACTATGACAGCCCACTCTGCTGTGTCCCTGTGGGGACAGGAATCTCAGGCTTGCTGGGACAAAGAGGCGTCCTGCCTGGAGCTTGTATGATGGGATCCCTCTGCCCTGGGAGTGGAGGACATTGCAGAGTACCAGCACCTCCCCTGCAGTTCCCATCGCCCCATATTTCTGGGTAGAGAGGTAGTGAAGGAGCTGCTTCCCTGGCCCCACAAGGACCCCCTTGGTGTTGGTGCTATTGAGGAGTCCTGGTTCTCTCCAGGGATGGATGGGCCCAGGTGGGCTGCCATCTGCGGTGGGTAGAGGGTCCAGAAGCCCCGTGTCCAGGCCTCCTGCTGGTCAAGCAGCTGTAGACATCCTCCTGTCACTTTTCTTCAAGTCCAAGGTCCCCAATCTTGTTAGCCTTTCTCTTACTACCTTCCACTGTTTTCTTTTGGTTATTTCCAGAGTTTATAGTTGTACTTAGTGGAGAATAACAGAGAGAAATGGGTCTACAGCATCCTTTCGGGAATGAGAGTTTATTTCTCTAAGCTTTGAGCACATACATATAATGTACATGCTAAGGAAATTTGCTTTGTTTGATTGCTGGTACACTCTTTACAATGTGATATCTGAAAAATGTTCATACTAATATCCCTCGTTATTCCAGACACCCCTTGGGCTCTACAGGATTTTATTCACCTATGGAACTAAGTTCAAAAAAAAATGTCATGGGTTTAATGAAGTACACTAGATTATTTCTCTTGTCTGAAATTGTGTCCAATTCAGCACTGCTTTACTGGACTGAAAGGCTGTCCCATGAGCATGGGAGGAAGTACCAGAGATGTTGGGGGGATGGAGGCAGCACACAGGGCAACGTGAGGTACAGAAGTCTCCCCAGCACAGCTACTATAGCACCAACAGGAATGTGCCCCAATCTGACACCAGGGCACACCTGTGTTTGAGATCAGACAGGACTTGTGAGCTTGAAGTGACAAGGGAAGCCCCCAACTTGGATGATAATGGCTACTTCAGCGCAGGGCAAGAATACTTACCATTTGTTTGGTTCTTCATAGTTTAAAATAACAGTAAAGTCTAATCAAACTTAATGAGAGTTTTTTAAGTTTGTAATAAAATTATGCTTATTGCTCCCATATTCACACATCTTACCTATTTAAATTAGCTTTAAATAAACTTTTTAAAAAACATTTACTGTGAAGCACAAGACACATAAACAAACATACATAAAATATAAATAGCTAGCATACTGATCATTATAACATGCTCCCCCCGTGTCTGACTGCCTCAGCCACCCCCGAACCCCACCTGCCTGACTCTCTCCCTCTCCGTCTCCCAAAGGCCCATATGTTGTGAGTGGTGGGTGTCACCCATCCTGCCATTCCGAATAATTCTCATATGAAGGATGCGTGGAAACACTCCACTTCATTAGCTTGCTTATGAACTTTATATAAATGAAGTCCTATAAATATGTTATTTTGTTTCTGATTTTTTTCACACTAAACGCTATGGTATTTATCCATGCTGCTCTAGTTGATCTTTTAGATCAGTGATCCCCAGCTTTTTTGGCACCAGGGACTGGTTTCATGGAAGACAATTTTTCCACAGACCAGGGTGGGGGTAGGAGGATGGTTTCAGGATGATTCGAGCCCATTACATTTATTGTGCAGTCAAACCTCTCTGCTGATGATAATCTGTATTTGTAGCTCCTCCCCAGGGCTAGCATCACCACCTCAGCTCCACCTCAGATCATCAGGCATTAGATTCTCATAAGGAGCCGCAACCTAGATCCCTCACATGCGCAGTTTACAGGAGGGTCCCTGCTTCTATGAGAATCTAATGCTGCTGCTGATTTGACAGGAGGCGGAGCTCAGGCAGTGATGCGAGTGACGGGGAGTGGCTGTAAATGCAGATGAAGCTTCACTGGCCCAGGGCTCACCTCCTGCTGTGCCGCCTGGTTCCTAACCATGGCCTGGGGGTTGGGGACCTCAGCTGTAGATTTAGCTCAGATAAAACAGGGCATGCCCACAAAAAGATGAGACCAGAGCAAGGATGTGTAAGGGAGGATGACAGGACATATGCTATTCATTTTAAAGATGGGAAAACACCAAAGGAACAAAACCTAGGAATCATAAACAATACATGAATAAAAAACAGTTTACGAATCACCACTTACAGGGTGCCTATCAGAAACAGACTTCTAATTTCTTCCAGTTTCCATGACTTCTCAGGATAGTGTTGTTATCCACATTCTTTGGGGCAGAAGACAGAGGCCCGGAGAAGCCAGGTCACCGGCTCAAGGCCAGCGGCCCTCTGGTCCAGGTGCACACTTCAAAGCCATGCTCTCTCCCATGTAAACTGTCATCACACAGTCCTTGAAGAATCAAAAGGAACTAAAAAGGTAGATCTCCTGCCAGATATCAGTAGGCAAAAGCCGATGAATGATAAACAGAAGTCAAAACCCAATTTTTATGTTAATTCAGTCCTCTCCAGCAAACTAAGGCATTCTGGACAAAAAGGACAAAACAAATATTGTTAAGAAGCTATCTAAGCCCAATAAGATCACAAGAAAAATTTGACTTGCTTCTATACTTTTCTTAATGGGAATAAGAGTCTTTTGGCCAAGATGAATGGTACACCCAAGTGGATACACTGACTGTCCCATGTTTGCTGAACGCATGGGTGACCAGCCCACTGCTCCACTGCGGGTCACTGAGGACGCCCGCAGAGAGGGGGAGGGGCTGGAAAGCCGAGGCCAAGAGCAGAAATGTGGGAAGCGAGGTTCCCATGAGCTGCAGACTTGAAAGCCTGCTACAGATGGTAAACGAGAGCTCAGAACTGGAGTCTGAGTGCTTAGAAGTGAAACGATGACCACTAAAGTCACCGCGGGCTTACTAAGAGCAACCTGTTGTGCAGACAAGGCTGTTTCCTTTTTTCTCGTTGCTGCCCGCAGGTCCATTAGGGATACACGGCAAATGGGCCTGCACTCCAACAAGGCCTGTGACAGGGTCTCCTGTTATCCTCTGGGGAGGGGGTGGCGTGTGAGCTGAGTGTGGGAGCAGAGCGGTGAGGGACAGCAAGTCACGGGGAGCGCAGTTCCCAGTGTGGGCCTAGGCTTGCTCGCAGCTCAGGCCTGGCCCCCTTTTCCTTAACCACCTGGCGGAGGAGGTGAAAGGAAAACAGAAAATCGCTGGAAGACCACAGAAGCTGGAAGCGGAATGAAGCTGGCTGGGTACCACAAGATGAGGACACCAAGCACCTCAAGTACCTGAAAGGGTGGCTTCGTTTAATCATTAAAGCCTAACAGAGACTAACATAAGACATTTGGTTAAAAGTTTTTAAAAATCAGATAGAGTGACTTGGGCCTTAAAGGAAAGTTAAAAAGAGAACAGAAAAAACTTTACTAGTATATTAATAGGCACACAAGGCCTAATTTCAGCTCCTGGGTGAAATACACAGGTGGTTAAGTGGAAATTAAATATTAACTTAGCCGTGCACCACTCCTTGGATATGTCCAAGTCATATCTACTCATCAAGAATTGATTTGAAATATCTTTTAGATTACAAAATCTTTTGTGTCCTTCTGGTCAATGTGACCCTTCTGTCCTCTGTGTTCCCATAAGACATCTCTTACTATTTTCTTCCTACTACTATGTTGTAGATTCATAAACACTTTATGAGATTCCTACAACACTGTACCTGGCTTGAGGCCTTGATTCCCATTCTGAATATGTATGTGTTCTTGGCAAAGTAGCTGCTCAATGAATAGTTCTTAAATGAACACTATTATATGATTGCAACAAAACAGTAATGCGATCTTGGGTCAAATTGATATAGCGCAGTGTCCAGACATGGGCCAGGAGTTGAGGTGGGACCAGGGTGCCGGGAAATGGAGGCAGTCGGGGTTAGACATCAGCTGGTGAGAGAACTTGAAAATCACTTCATAAGAGGAACAGTAGAAGGAATCAAAGGATTTGGTGTTTTTGTTTGTTTGTTTATAGTGTTTGTTTTGGTAGGAAAATAGAAGACTTGGGAGCTCAGAGAACTGAGCTAGAATATGATTTCTACATGAACTATTTGAAGGAGGAGTTTTCCTTGCTCTGTTTTGCTCTACTGGGCAAACCAAGTGGAAACCATATACACATGGAATTTACTCTGACAAGGAAGAACTTTCCAACAATTATGAATGAGCCAAGAACAGAATATCGCATCTCAGTAAGTCATTAGTCTTTTATATTGGAGAATCTCCAACAGTTGGAATAACATCTATAGATTGCATTATCAAGGCAATTGAACTAGAACCTATTGTAAAAAAAGGGTGTATGACAGCCTCCCCCACAATCAACATCCCCAACCAGAGTGGCACGTTTGTTACAATTGACAAACCTACAGTGTCACATCATTGTCACCCAAAGTCCATAGTGTACCTAAGGGTTCGCTCTTGGTGTTGTACGCTCTACAGATTTTGACAAATGTCAAAAAGGCCTGTGTCTAGACTTACTTATATTTGTATGTGGATGCCCAGCTGTTGCAGCACCATCTGTTGTTGAAAAGTCCATCTTTGCTTCATCAGATGCCTTTGCTCCTTGGCCAGAGACCAATTGACTGTACTTATGCAGCTCTATTTCTGGGCTCTCTATTATGCTCCATTGATCTATTTGTCTATTCTTTACACCAATACCACAGTAACCTGATTACTGTAGCTTTATAGTAACTGTGGAGGTCAGGAAGGGTCAGCCCTCCATTTTGTTCTTCTTCAATATGGTGTTGGCCATTGCTGACCTTTGGGGTCTCCATGTAAACTTAGCATCAGCTCTGCGATATCCACAAGGGCTTATTGGGAATTTTGATTGCTGAGATTGGAAATGAAATAACATCTTGCCAATACTGAGTTTTCCTATCCATGAACATGAAACATTTCTCCATTTATTTAGTTCTTCTTTGATTTCTTTCATCAGAGTTTTATAGTTTTCCTCATATAGATTTTGTACATTTTTTTTAGATTTATACATAAGTATTTAATTTTTTTGGTCCTAATATATGTAATATTATGTTTTTAGTTTCAAATTCTAATCATTCATTGCTGGTATATAGGAAAGCAACTGCCATTTGTATACTTTGTATACAAAGCATCCTGCAAACTTGTTAGAATCACTTAGGAGTTCCAACAGGGTTTTTTTGTTGTTCATTCTTTGAGATTTTCTACATAGAAAATCATGGATTTGTGAACAAAGACAGTTTTATTTCTTCTTTCCCCAGCTTTACACCATTTGCTTCCTTTTCTTGTTTTATTGAACTAGCTTGGACTTCCAATATGATGTTGAAAAAGACTTCTGCCTCGGCCAGGGGGTCAACATCTAAGTCACATGTCTTGTCAACAGCAATTCCTTCTGACACAATGTGATGAAAATGGCAGTTTGGCTCCGTGATCTTCCTCCCAGAAAACATAACCATAGTCTAATCATGAAAAAAACATCAGACAAATATCAATAGAGCAGCATCTTACAGAAAAGAACCTGGCCATTACTTTTCAAAACTGTCAATGTCAATAAAAACCAGGGAAGTCTGAGAAATTATCAGTCAACAGCTGACTAAGGAGACATGATCGCTACGTGCAATGTGTTATCCTAGGTGGGGTCCTGGAGCAGAAACAGGACATTAGGGAAAAGCTAAATGAATCTGAATACAGTGTGGACTTTAGTTAGTCACAATTTATCAATATTGTGATAAATCATAATTTAGCATTAATTTGTGACAAATAAACCATACTCATCTAAGATGCTAATAACAGAGGAAATCACATGTGGGGGAGGTTCGTGGGAACTCTCTGTACTGTCTGCTTAGTTTCTTTGTAAATCTAAAACCGTTCTAAAAAATAAAGTCTATTAATAAAAAAGGTAGCATCCCTGAGGTAATGGAACTGCTCAGTATTTTAACAGTGATGGATACGCGAACCTATATGTGTTAAAGTTATATAGAGCAAATACACACACATGAGTACAAGTAATGCTGGAGAAATCTGAACATGAGGGGTGGATTGTATTAATGTCAAGATCCTGGTTGTAATACTGCAAAACTGTAGTTTTGAAAAATGTTCCAACTGAGGGAAACTGGATAAAGGATACAATTACATGTGAATCTGCAGTCATCTCAATAACAATTTCAATTAAAAAAATAAACAGTTTCGAAAAGAATGCCTTCGAAGACAGCAAGGAAGAAAGGACTTTAAGCAGTTTCATGCCTCTGAACTTAGTTTTTATGTGAACCCAGGAATATTCCAAATAGAAAGCATGGGGCAAGTTCTAAGAGAAAGCAAAATAGCAGCACTAACAGTAATAAGAAGAAAAAGAAGAGAAGGAGTTGACGAGTGAAAAGGAGATGTGGAAGGAGGAATATTAGCACTCCCAGTGATGACCAGATGTCAACGGTGGTTAGAAGCTGCACACACTCCATGTGAAGGGTTCTGTGTTCTGGATGGAGGCTGGTATTTACCTTGGAAGCAAACGGATTCTTTATTCTCAATAATTGCATTCATATTTCTTTTATTATGCAGATGCAAGTCATTTCATCTAAGCACACAACACACTAACAGAGGATGCTCAACAACAATGTTCAAATGAAAACAACTAGAGAAACATTTAGGAAAGTTTTGAACTCCGACCTCAAGAATTATTCAGGAGAGCTGAGCTCGGGCGCTGTCAAGGTTCGGGGTACAGCATTAAACCTCTAGTTCCACAAGGTACTGCACAGACAAGATTTGCGTTACATACATGTTTGGATCAATAACTTAGAAAAAAGGGCCTCCCTGGAGCCTCTGGACTGTCGCGGCCCTTCCCTGGGTGTCTGGGCGTCCTCCCCTCTGTCCTGCGCCTGCCTCCATGCTGCTCGGCATCTGCTCCCGCCACACGGTCCAGGTGGGGACGCATCAGGTTGAGCAGATCGTATCTCCTCATCTGGCCTGGCATTTGTCTGTCGTGCTGGGTCAGGAATGTGATACCCAGTTGATAAAGAAATCCCTCGGCATGCTGGGAGGCCCTTTGTTCCTCCAGGTGCTCCTGCTGCTTGGGGTCCTCCAGAGGCTCAGGGGCTTAGGCCTTCACCTCCTGGGCCCTTTCAAGACAAATGGCCGGGTCACAAGACAGCAGGCTGCTCAGCTCCGCATCTGCACCTCCCGGTGCAAGCTCACCTCCACCCACCACACTTCAGAACCCGTCAGGGAGGCTCCAGAGTCAGTCACACACACCCATGTGTGTTAGTGTGTGTGTGTGTGCGTGTGCGTGTGTGCACATATGCACAGGCCCTGGAGCTGGGAGAGCGTGCGTGTGCACTGAGCTTTCATGTTTTCTTTTTCGTTTTGAGCTTGTTCTGAGCGTTCTTGGCATCGTGGATGAAGTGCCAGTTAGCAGCTGGGTGCAATGGCTCCAGTGAAGGACCCTGCAGGGTCACAGATGCAAGGTGTCTGAAGGTAGGCAGGACAGAACAAGAATCCCAGAGTCCACAGCAGCCTCCCTTTTCCCTCTGAAAGAATTCTAAACAGTGCTCTGGAATCCTAGGATAAGAAGATGTGAAAAATGTTTGAATTCTCTGAAAGCTCCATTCATAGCACAAACCCAATGGGTATATTTAGCTCCAGAGGGTAGTATCATGTTTTTAAAAGGACCCTTCTCTCGTTATTGTTTCCTGACTGCCTATCAGATGGATACATCAGTCTTCCAAGGCCAATAGACATGGCCTTGTGTTATGAAGAACTAACTGTACCCTCCCAGTGAGGCTCTTTCTTCATCCAGCCCCCATTGCATGCGAAACACTCAGTCAGCCACGAACATCTCGTGAATTAATTCTTTACACTCTAAATGCCCTTGCATTTGCAGTACCCACTCCTGATGCTTAACAGTGTGTGCTAAACTCCAGTCTGACTGGAAACTATTATCCAAGGCTCCTTATAAGCAGATTGCACGATCAATAATTTGTGAGTTCTTTTTAAGAATGATTAAAGAAATTTATCGAGATTGCCTTTCTTTTTCCTTTTTTGCAGTTTTTGTTTTTTTTGTTTTTGTTTTTTTTGAGTCTGAATGAATGGCTCCCAGCATCTTACTCCCTCCTGAAGAACAAGCGTGCTGACCAGCACAGGGACAGCAACAGAGTGTCCCTGCCAAGTTGCTGAACTCTTTTCACACCGTCTGCAACATTCCATATATGCAAGGTCCCCAACATTCTCTGCAAGGCCCGTGTCTGAGGGCTGGTGAGTGGCCTGGAGTGTGTGGACCCTGGAAGAGGCATGAACTCCAAAGACCACTGTGCCTACCACTGAGGGATGGAGCAGGTGAGGAGAACCCAGTATTGGTTGGGAACTTGAACAAGGTCATCTCAATACCTTCCAACTCTAAGATTTTGTCATTCTAAACCTACGTAAATGCTGTATTACAGGCATGGTACCCCTGAGCCTATGCAGGTGTCTCAAAGCAAGGCTCTCTCCAATGTTTGGTGCCCTGTAGAACATCTGGCTGATGGCCATGACTTCCACAACTTCTGCAAAGCAGCACAGGACAGTCTGGGCCCTGAGTCTTTCCATCTCCCTGACGCTAAGCCCTCCTCCTCCAGCCAGTGGGAAGATGTCATGCAGCCACGTGCCAATGTTGACCTTATCTCTTAGTCCTAAAGTTCATTTTGCCTCGGAGAGGCTCGTTCAGTACTTAAAGTCTGGTTTTTTTGGTAGGGTCAGTCCCAGTCCCTGGGAAAATTGAAACCTGAAACAATAACTCGACCCTCATTTATTGAGTTCTTTTCAATATTCCAGTCACTGTGTTCAGTTGCAACAAAATATACAAAGGTGAATACATCAGGGCCCTTGCCCTCAAATAATGCTGATAGTCAGGCAAGTATCAGAGTTATAACCATGACAAAAACAGATGTCATGGGCAAATAAACAAGAGCAAGACTTAGACTGACTTAAGAGATGGGGAACAGTTTTGTGGACTAGATGCATAGACAGATGGTCTTTAAAAAATGGTCAGGATTTCAACAATTAGAAAAAGGGGAGAGGGAATGGAAATAACTAGCAAGAAAGTCACAGGCTGAAAGAATGAAGTCTGCAGAGAAGAGGCCGGGCCCGGTGGGGGCGGGGCCACAGGGCACGGGGCCAGGCCGCAAAGTGAAGAGACAAAGGGGCGCCGTGGCCACCATGGCGGTGGGTTTGGCTTGTTCCTCAGCAATGGCGAGCTGGGGGGTCTCGGCAGGGGAGGCCATGCTCCGCTCCAGGTAGCCAGGGCAGGTGCCAGAGACAGGGTCCCATGAACAGCCGCTTGGCTCTCCATGCCTGTCCACCCGCTCGAACCAGCAGCATCCTTCCTGAAGCAACACAGTAACCTTCTTGAAGGATACTGGCTTTAAATTGAAGACTTTAAAGACTGAACAAACCTCCAAATCCGAAGAAAGCCTGTCCCCACCGCAAGGAGGATGGAGCGTTGGAGCAGGACAAAGCGGGGGAACCCCGCCGCCCTCTGGCTGTCCCCCGGAGCCAGAGGTCTGCAGTGGCCGAAAGCAAGGATGGCACCGGCTCTTCGGTCCTGTCACTAGACACGGCTTCTCTCAGGCAGAAGGTTCCACTTTCTGCTCCCAGCCAGGCGTCAGGCGCGGGCAGGGCGGGCGAGCGTCTCTCTCGCGTCCGGGCAGGCCCCTTCCTGCCTTCCAGAGCCTCGCACAGAGGCCCTCTGTGTCCCATCCTCACTCACGCTCGTGTCTCTGACTGCGCTGGATAACTGATCATTGCATTTTTTACCGGTTTCTATAGGTTCGTACATGAAAGAAACAGAAACAACAAAGAAAGTTGCAAACAACAAAACAACTCAAAGCTCAGTTCTTGGTAAGTGTATACTTTTCAAAACCATGAGAAAATGGAAAATGCTTTCAAACATTCCTGTGGTCAAATTCAGTGACCGGTGATTTAGATGCATCTTATTTTTCTGATGACAGAGCACAAAGCGACCAGCCAAAGACCTGGGGGCAGGCACAATGATACTCAATCTCTCCCCTCACGAAGCTCAGGGGACAAGTTTCTGATTTTTTTAAATCAAGATAAAATACACAGAGAACAGGGAAGTGTGTTTGTCTGCTAGCAAATGGCCTCCCCAGCCTCTCGTTTTCCACACACAGCCGCCGTCTGCAGGCTCCCCGAGGATCCGGGGCCGCCACCCGGGCTGGGAAGGAGGCCATTGCAAGGGGCCAGCATTCCCTGCAGACGCTTGCCCCGGGCTGCATTCTCAGGAGGTCCCTTGCTGACCTGCTCTCCTCACAGGGAAAATCACCTCCCTCCCACCTTGGCTGCAGAGCCAGCGAGCAGAAAGGGCTGGAACAGGAAGGTGGAGCATGATTCATTCTTAGCTGAAAAGTGACTCAAAAAGGAAATTGCCTGGTGTGCCAGATGACACGCTGTGCCGTCACCTGCCGTGAGCAGGCCTGTCTGTGTGCAGCTGTCTACCTTCCCCCGCGAGAGCCAGGGGGACCCCGGCACGCTCCAGCCTTCAGTCAGCGCGTGTGACGGAGACACCTCCCTCGGATGAGCTCCGCGGTGGTGACCCGTGTGTGTCGCATTGAGACTGAAGACAAGTAAAAGCAAGTTAGGTGCAAATACAGACCTGCTGGGGTGGCAGGAAGGAGAGCAGGACCAGGAGAGAATACCACACATGCTCGACATTCTCCGCGGCTGCTCCGGCTCAGTCCACTGACGTCCCGTTCATGCGCACAGCTAGCTCCAAATCGCATGCAAAAAAGGGAAAAAATGGCACTTTTGATTTCATAGTTTTCTCTTTCTTTCTTTTCTTCCTTTCTTCCTTTCCTCCCTCCCTCCCTTCCTTCCTTCCTCTCTTTCTTTCCAAGGTGAAGGGAGTTATGTACCTTAAACCTTAAAATAGATCAGGTACTGACTAAAAAACAAAGATTGGGTTGAAGTATATGAAATTGCTAACTTAATAAGTATAAAATGAGCAAATATCCTCATCTTATATAGTTCAGTCTAACAGACTCCACCAAAAGGTAGTCAAAGCTGCTTCAAAAATTGCCATATTGTTTTTCAATTAGGTTTCAATGGCATCTCCTGAGTTGCTGGCTTAGCTTGCCACCAGGTGCTTGCTAACCTCTTCCTTACCTGGTCAATCCTCACCAATTGCTCCCTGTGGTACACCAGGACTGGTGGTCACCACTGCCTTTCTCCCCACCCAGGAGATGCCAAGCCCATTCCATGACTAGGCAAGAAGTGTTGACCAGGCTTGTGGGGTTGCCATAGAGTCAACCACTGCCACTGTGGCCAGAGGAGCCCTGGAACTGGTCCCATGCCTCATGAGAATGGCCAAGCCATGTCAGACCTCCTGATGTGCTTCAGACAAAGGAGACCGCAGCTCCACTGGGAGAGGAACTCCTGCCATTCTCTGGGTAACAGCGATGGCACATCCTCCCACGACACAAAGTGCTGTCTCTAAAGGATGCAAAAGAACCCCACCCCCCAACACACACCTTCTTATACCCAGGATGAGACACCAGAGCTTTTCTAAAGTCAGTTGTATTGTCTTCTGGTGAGTACAGCTTTTTTCTTTCCTTCTTCCTTTCCTTCCTTCCTTCCCTCTTTCCGTGAAAATGTGTTGAGTGTTTACACTGTGCCAGGCACCATGCTTGTCCAGCAAAGATAATCCAGTCTCAGACTACTCTGAGAAAGCTTACATTCTATAATACAAAGGGAGAATAAACACACACGCACACAGGTGACCCAGCAATGCCCGTGCTGTGGGGATGTAAGCCACCTGCATGCGCCTGGCTGGGAGGTCGGGGTGGGGTGGTCCTGACACTGTGCAATCAAGATGGAGGGTGCGCGGAAGAATGAGTGAGTGGGTGGGTGAGTAGGGGGAGCTGATCACCTTCTATGTCCCTGTTCTAGGTACTGGGGGCAAAGTGTGACTAAAACGTAAATCTCTGTCTTCAGATTAAATGGGTTTGACAAACATGATATTTAGAACTGTATTTGTAAAAAAAATTTTTTAAGGGAAAGCAGGATAAAGAATTCTGAGCAGAAGGAGCAGCTCGGGGTCATGAAAGTGCATGGACACGCATAGTCCCTCCAGGAACACTGCAAAGTCAAAAGAGTTCAGAATCTAAAGAATTTTGGAGAAAAAAATGAAAAATGGTAACATGTCCTGGTCTCTGCTTTTGTCCCTACTAAAATTATTGCCAACATTTCTAGACTCTCCCTAGTCAACAAAATAGGAAGGAAAAAATAGAGGAAATGAATCTGACATTTTAATTTGACTCCATTTCTGGTGATTTACCTCAAACCCAAACCTTATAAACAGAAGGGACCATCGACAGGTCCTCTGGGGCAGGCAGGAGTAAGCTGGCTGGCTGGGTGTCCTTCCCAGCTCCACGCACTGCACTCTGGGGTTTGTGTCCTTGATCTATCGTCTCTGGTCCCAAGGCCTAAACCTCTCAGCCTCTCCAGTTCCTAATAAAGTAAGCATTGACAGACAATTTGGCAAATTTGGACTTCTAATATTGCATTTGTGCTTTATTGGGGTAAAACGTACAGAGAAGGAAATGCATGGATTATAAAGACACAATTTGAAGTTTTGAGAAATGCACACACCTGAGAATCCACCACTCTAATCAAGATGTAGAAGGTCATTGGCACCCCAGAAGCCCCTGTCATGTCCCTTGCTAGACAATGCCACCCATGCAGAGGCAACCACTTTTCTGACTTCTATCATCATAGATTAATTTTGTCTCTTTTTGAACTTCATATAAATGGAATCATAAAGTGTACATTTTTTAGGCTGTGACTTCTCTCCCTCAGCATAATGTTTTTGAGATTTGTGCATGATGTTTCATTTGTCAATAGCTTATTTCTTGTTATTTCTAACTAATGGGCTATTTTATGACTACCAAATTGTTTATTCATTCTCTTTTGATAAACATTTGGTTTCTTTCTTTCTTTCTTTCTTTCTTTTTTTTTTTTTTTGTTCTTTTATGACTAGAGCTCTCATGAATATTCTTATTCTGGTCTTTTTATGTTTTCATTTCTCTTGTAAATACCTGGAAATGGAATGGCTGGGTCCTGAAGCAACTGTATGTTTAACTTTGTAAGAAACTGCCAGATTGTTTTCCAAAATGGTTGTACCATTTTACATTCCCACCAGAAATGTTTGAGCGTTTCAGTTACTGACTGTCCTTGCCAACATCTGATGCTGTCAGTCTTTCCAATTTTAAGTATGCTAATGGGTATAAAATTGTATCTTGTTGTAGTTTTCATTTGCATTTTATATGATCTTGATCATTCTTTCATGCACTTGTTGCCCATTCCGGTCTTCTTTAGAGAAATGTCTGCTCAAGTCCTTTGTACATTTTAATGGATTATCTTTCATATATATAATTTACTTATTTTGATAAAAGTCCTTTGTCAGTAATGTGTATTATAAATATTTTTCTTTCGGTCTGTAGCTTGCATTCTCATTGTCTTAATGGTTTCTTTTGATGAGCAGTTATAGTTTTGATGAAGTCCAACTTAACAGTTACTTTCGTTGATGTCTAGAACTTGTTCTCTACTTGCTAAGAAATGAAGTTGTAGACTCCTAGTTTTTACAGTTAAGCCTATAATAATACATTTTAAATTAATATTTGTGAATGGTAAAGATTGCGAGTCATTTTTTCACACTTTTATGCAGCTGAACACATGATTAGCACGTTCTGATGCCAAGACTTCCATTTGCCCATTGAGTAGCCTTGAGCCTCTGTCAAAAATCACTTGACCGCATTTGGGTAGGTCTATTTCTGAACTCTCTGTTATCTTCACAGCAGCAGCAGCACCGTTACGGTTAATGTGGATCTGTAGGAAAAGGTGGTGTCAGATGGCGAATCCTCCGGTGTCTCTTTTTCCTCCCTCTCCCTTCCGAGCATCATACTGGCTCTGTTAGGTGCTTTGCTTTCCCAAATATACTTTAGAATCAGCTGGTCTATTTCTTGTAAAAAGTACCATTTGGATTTTGGTTGGGATTGTATGAATCAATAGATCAATTTGGGGAGAAATAACACATTAATGGTGGTGTGTCCTCCAGCCCACGAGCATGGTTACTACTCCCCATCTATGCAGGGCTCCTGTACCTTCTCTCAGCCATGCTCTGTGGTTTTCAATGTAGTGGTGTTGCATGTCTTTTCTTGAACTTATTAAGTATTTTATTTTGTGTGTATGCTATTATAGATGGAATATTTTTGGTTTATTTTTCATTTCTTTACTACTAGTATATATAAACATAATTGATTTTTGTATATCAATCATGTATCCTGGCACCTTGCTGAATTCACTATGTGTTCTAGCAGTTGATTAGGAGATTTCTTAGCATATCTATGCAAACCATAATATCATCTGCAAATAAAATAATTTTACTTCTTCCTTACCAATTGTTATGTTTCTTGACTTGAATTAGGAAATGAAGAATGTTTAAAGTGGGCATAGGAATAAAATAGAAAGGGGAAGCACACGGCTCAAACAGGATTTGGGTGGATTTGCAGAACACGCTGCACAAATTTCCCAAGAAGTTAATTAAAGAAAAGAAGACTAGCCATTAGGCCACCACACTCCACGCGCCTTACTGTGCCACAGGTCGAATCCTCACGTGAGAGGGGCACGTCAGCCCTTAGTAAGAAGGCAGGCCCAGCAACCTCCTCCTCGCCACATGGCTTCCACAGTGAGCTCTCAGGGCCGAGCCGCAGCACTGCGCCATTTGGGCAGGCGCCGATGCGTGGCGTTCCCTGGGCAGCAAATAAGCAGCTATGCCGACCTTCCTCTGCCCGGCTCGCTGTCAGCTGCATCACTCAAAAGTTGATGGAGAATGTAGAAGGAGTAGAGTTAACATGGAAAACTGAGGTGGAATTTTCCATCTTTATGGTGTTGCGTATGCTGGAGCTTCTCCCCCGACCCAGGGATTCAGTGTACACGCTTGGCATTTACAGGATGGTTTGCAGAGCAAGTATGAACCAGGGGTGGTCCCTCTGGGGTCTGCTAACAGACTTTGACATCAACATGGATTTTTTTGTCATGGTGGAAGGAGGGCACTTTTGTTATTATTACTTTGTACTAAGAATGAGAAATAAAAGGCAGTGAGGATCCCTGCTGGATTGGGTTGACATCTAACCACTGGAAAGGTTGTTGGCAAAGAGCCTCGGCTCGACTGGGCACGGGCAGGTGGCAGTTTGTGCCATGAGTGGAATCATTGCACTTGGCACCAGTCTCGCCTTTTCACCGTGGCCACCACACCCGGCGAAACGCTCAGGGAGCATCAGTCAGAGTGTGCGGTGCCCACAGATGGAGGGTTCAGGGCCCACGGAAGCATCCTTCCAGCCAATGGGGCACTATCAGGGGCCTGTCTGAGTCTCTGAGAGCCCAGAGCCACTGTAATTTGGCCATTAATGTTACAATGATCTTATTCATCTTAAAATTTGCATTCAGCACATTCCACGACCTCAGCACTTCCCTAAGTCCTGGAGATCCAGTAGTGACCAATCGCCATTGCCTTCATGGAACTTACACTCTAGTAAAATGGCATTCTTCAAGTATCTTAAAAATCAGTGCTAATTACAAAATATGATCAGTGCCATGAGGAACAGCACAGTGTCTACGGAAGCATAAGAAGAGTTCCTGACCAAGGCAAGGTGATGGCAGAGAGGAAGATGCTGAGCAGCTTAGAGGTGACCTGTGGTCCTATGGACGTGAAGGCAGAGGCGTGGTCTTGGAGTGCACCAGGCTGGGGGGGGGGGGTGTGCCCACCTCCGGCCAAGGTGCAACAGACTGGCAACAGCCTTTTATGCAAAATCTTTAGATTCCAATAAAAGTAAGCCATTTGTAAATTTTAGTGCCTTTCAGAAGGCACTAAAATTGCCTGTAAGTGTTTGTCATGTGCAAGCAGCTCTGAGCGGAAGTGTCCTGAAGTGAACACACACAGCATCGGTCTCTCCAGCAACAGACCTGGGTTTCGTTTGCGTGCTTTCCGGCTTTCTTCTGCTGGGAGGGTTTGTGCTTTTTGTTTTGTTTTGTTTTAACATCAAAAAGAAGCTGTTCAGCAAATGTATAACTTAGAGATTTTAGGGCATATTTCTTGAGTAATGGATAGTCTCTGCATTTTTTTTAATCCTGTGAGAGATTCTGTGAAATTCCAGATCCTTGAAAATCACTTTAATACGTAGAATGTTTTCTTCTTTCCTCAAATATGCCCCTCGATGTTTATTCTAGCATAAAGGCTTTTCTAAGTTATCAAATAAACACCACAGAATAATTTCAATTGAGAACAGAAATGCTCATGCTTAGTCTCACCCCCACCAATGGCTGTGTTTACTCACCCAGTAAATACTCTGGGGACAGCCCCTCTGGTGCCCCAGCTCAAGGCCGTTCTTGTACGGCCTTCCATTGACAAATGTGATCAGAAAGTTTTTCTTCTTTGTACTTACATGTGTGCATATATTAACTATCTATGCATCATATACAGATATATATACATACGACTGTATAGTTACAGATATATTAGTTGTCGATTTAAAAAAGTAATTAACTAATATACTGTCTAGGATTTTCAGTGCAAGTCTAGATAAGACATGCAAGAGCTTTAACGAAAAAGAATATAAAATCTATTTGATTCATTGTATAATACATTACCTCTTGAAATGTTTAAATATTCTTCCCCTGAATTAAATCCACAAGGTTAAAAGCAAAGAAAAACCAGGGGGGTCAAGAAAGCAAAACGGCTGCCTGCCCGCATCGTTCACTTGGTGGCGGCCCAGAAGTCAACTCGGAGTTCCGTGTCTCGAGTGGGTCCCGACAACTGCCAGCAGCGGGGTTCTCTTTCTCAGTCGTCATCACGGACTCCACTGTGTTTGTGTCCTCTTTGTGACTTCAGCCAAGAATCCAGGCCGGCAAGATCCCCGAAGCGGCGTTTTCTGCAGTGGGTGAGCAGCGGGCTCCGGCGCCGAGTCGCCGCTGAGCCCTCCGGACGCTGGCCGAGGCGCGGTGCGACAGCACAGGCGCAGCACAGGCACGTGGGGGGGCGACAAAGGGACCGCGTGGGACAGACTGGGCTTCCCCGCGGGACTCTTGCCGTGTAACCGGAGCCCCAGATCGGTGCCAACTGAGGCCTCCGGTCAGAGCCTGCGCATGAGCTCCCTTCCATAGATATTAAAGCGATTTTATTGTCTATAAAAGGTTTGAGGAACTTTGAACAAAATGTGCCTTAGCGACTTAAAGAAATGGGTCTCTCAGCCCGGTGCAGAGTTTGAGAGACTCTCCAGTGAGGTGTTGTTCCTGAAGACTCTCACTTAAATGTTTAGCCCCATGTTTCCTGGGCTATTTTATTCAGACCTGTAGATTTTCAGATTTTCTATAGGGAGGAAAGACAGAAAATGTTTCAGTATATAACAGCTCCATTTTGAGTAGGAACAAAACACACGGCATTGGATGAGATACCTGTACATGCATGCCTTTTCCCTAACGTAGCCATCCGTGGAATGCTACAATGATCAGGGAAACAACAGGGTAAGACTGAAAAAAGTTTATAAAATTTGAATTAGGTGAAAATTGTAATGTACTGCATTTGAAAATGACTTGCAATGCACCAGAGGGCCACCAAGCTGGAAGACAGACTTCGCATGCTGTAGGTCATGTAAACACCATGGCATGGGTCACTCTGAAGTCACCGTTGAAAGGAAAAAAAGTCCCCTGGAAATGAGAGAACACCGAGGAAGGATTATGATGCACTTTTTTCTCTTACAACACTATAAAGCCTATGAATGCTTGAACTTCCAGGAAGTTAGTGATTATTGTTAATAATTTTATGAAAAAAATCCTTAATTGCTCAGGTGATAGAAAGGCCAGAATAACCTTTCAGTTCCATTCATTTTATCTCTATTAATTCTACCAGGCCCTAGTTCCAAAAGTCAAATGCCAGCAGTGTCTTTCTGTGATAAGGAAGGGAACTTTGCCTCCTTTATTTTTTAATCTACATCAAGAAGAAAACCCATTTGAGAGTATCTACAAATGAGAAAAATGTATATGCACCTATCTCTTGCAGTATGGAACAATGTACTGGCAATACCAAACTTGGACACGGCGTCCTTGACCCATTGGCTGAGAGTCAAAATTCAGATGGAGTCTTAACTCGAAAGATGCAGCTTATATTTTTAATCCCAAGTTCACAGTCTTGTTTATTCTGCAGTTTTAACGTCGGATACTCTCATCAAAGGAGTACGCTGCTCTACTTAAAACAGTCCACATCTGCTGCATCGGCCTTTGCACATTTCCTTTACCTTTTAAATTTCCAAGTGCATATTTACAAAGTGATGTTGCTTTAAAACTAGAAGGGCAATTATGAAATAGGAAGGATGGTCAAAAGTAGCAGTGACTTCGAAAAGAGCCACAAAATGTGACACAGGGTTTATGCAGGCTTAAGACATAAACAGAGCTGCCAGGAGTGTAACAGTTTGAATACTGCCAGGCTCCAAATACATTGTCATATCCGGTAAACAAGTAAAGACTTCATTAATTTCTCTTGCATCTTCCTGAAGACCAATTGTGTCTGATTTCAGCAGAGAACATAGTATTTCAGAGATGACCTGGCCTTTTTGGCAAAAGAATGGTCTTTTTGTAAGTCTAAGTTTGTCAGATGAGAACTCTGGGTCTCAATGCATAAGTCAACATGTAATTCCATGTGTAAATTCACTGCGGGCCCTGATACACTGAGAAAACATCACCACAATTACATCGTGTCACTGTGAACAAAATCTATGCACAGTAAAATGAGAAACCCTGAGCATGAAATAAATGTTTCCCCACTGTGACAAAACTCAACAGGCAAAGCTTCAACTGTACATTTCCCATCTAGCTAAACTGTTTTCCCTCATGATGGCGAATCCTTTGGAGTCCACAGTCCCCACAGAGCGATGCTGCATTCTGTTCATGCCACGGGTCCTCTTTGCTATCCGGCCTTTGAAGGACAAGCTCCATGGCTTAGGAAAGGATTAAGCTCAATCCAGTCCATGACAGTAAACACTTATCGAGCTCTTACTGTATCCCACGGACTTTATCTGCAGGAAGGTGAAGTACGGGGAGACGGACGGCCTGTAGCTCACGCACAAGACCCTGAGAACTGTCACCACTAAGACCTGGAGAAAATCCCCAAGTCATTTGGTTATCTTTGGGGGAATCTCAAGGGACTTGCTTCCCTCTTTTCCCGTACCTTCCTTAGACCCTCAGGCAATTAGAGTCCGGCCTGTGTGGCAGCCCGTGCTGGGTCTGTCTCTCCAGGACTGGCCAGGCTCTGCAGCTCCTACATCTCCTCATCAACCCACCCTTGCAAAGCAGAACTCTATGTTGAGAGCCATCGCCTTCCTGGATCTCATCCCAGCAAGAAGGCACTATCTGATTATTTCCAAGAGGCATCTGCACTTTAAGGAAAGGGATGAACAGGCCAAATAACCCACTGCCGGCTCAGGCCATCTGTGGGCTGACCCCCAGCTTCCCTGCATGCTGGGACGTCATGCCAGCAGCTTCACAAGAGAGACCACACTCCAGCAAAGCCTTTGGCCTCAGGACACTTGTCCACAGAATGATGACATGGTCCAGCCACTGCCCCCAGCAGAATGGTCATGGGCAGCTGAGCCTGCTGAGCCCAGGAAGGTGAGAGGTTTATGGCTGACTTCAGAGGAGGCAGCGGCAGGTTGAGGGTGAACAAGCAGCAACTGTGACTTTCAAAAAGCTTTCTGAATGTATTACAGGATTGAGAAAGTGCACAGAAAACCCCTCCCTGGCGCAGGAGAAACTGTTCTGTGGGTGGCAATGGAGATTGCGAGGGAACAGAGCATTCCCGCTGCCACAGAGAGCGTCTGCAGCCCTTCCCACGCTCAGTGGATAGTTACGGATAGTCACACGCACAAAGCTTGCACAAATACATGAGTAAATTTTAAAAGGTCTGCGTGACCTAGGAGAGCCTTTCAAAGAAGCCATGTGACAAATAGCCTAAGTCTTTCAGTGTTTAGAAAACCACCAGCTGGCTACAAAACAGCCCCTAAAGTTAAAATTTGGAGTAGTAGTAAATAGTGGTCACATTTTACTAAATGCTCAAAATTTTTGTTGAACTGATTGCCTTATACAAAAATAAACATATCGACTCTATGATTATGCATGATGGCTATTATTTTATGTTTCCCTTAGAGGAGACTGTATTCTGGGCCCAACAAACAGACCATTATGAAATAGTGATCCACACCCTTTGTGGTTGAATAAGAGGAACGGTTATACACAATTTCCATTTCATAGTCCCCCCAGAACTAAACATACATTTTCCAATATTTCTTCTGCTGCAGAGTTGAAAATGTATATCTGAGTGTACAAGCATTTAAACACCACCAAAGGATTCCATGCCGGGTGGCAATTACATAAGCTGTTACCAAAAGAACATTACACAGTTTCAAGATAAACTATGGCTATTTCCTCTAGCAATCTCCCCTAACCACATGTGCCATCAAAAGGGACTTAAGTTTTGAAAAATCAATCTATTAATTACACCAATTCAATTATTTCAACTGCTGCAGCAAAAGACAAACTTTTAAGGTAACAATAGAGTAGATTATGTTCTGAGCTGTTGGTCTGCTTGCTTGTTTTAAGTTAAAGGACAGTGAAATAACCCGTGTGTGCTTTCTGATACTTCTTTCCTCTGTTACCAAGCCCAGGAGGCAAAGGTCAACAGAGAAAGCAGCACAGAGGGTGTAAATGGTGGGGACTTGTGGAATTGAAGAAGGACATCAGATCAAAAATATCTAATATTTTTAACGAAAGGAAAAAAGAACGGAAGAAGAAGTGGAAGAGAACCCAGTGTCCTTCCGCTGTGGGGTTGGGGAGGTCCGGGCAAGGTCTCCTCGCACCAGCGTTTGTAGCACTGATCGTCGTCCCCGCGTCTGCTGCCCGGGCTGCGTCTGCAGAGGACAAAGCTTCCCAAGAAAGAGAAAACACGATAAAGAAGACAATTTTTAGGATATCTAAAAGAGATGCCTTTATATTTTGGCTGATGTTTATAAGCTATTCTACCAAGTGCTGATTTCGCCTGGAACATCGATTCTTTGAAGGATTCTCAATATTTTCATTCCCCTTTTCATGTTTAAACTCAAGTTTTAAATGGAAAGGAAATAACCTACAAAATATAAACAACTTAAATGCAGGTTTTAAGATAAAATATCTACAAAAAGCAATTATGTTTGGAGATTTTATATTATTCATAAAATAGAAAGCTCTATTTACTAAATAATAAACCACTCCAACTTTATGTATTTTTTTTAATAGTCAGCTTTTATTTGATATTCCAAACCTTGTAAATTTGGGATGGGCTGGTAAATTCAATCCTCCAACTAAAACTGCATTATAATAATATAAACATTGCATCCTATTTAGAAGTGGTAGGGTAGGACTTGGGCCTGGATCTGCCTCCAGCTCCGGGCTTATTCCAGTAGAACCAGTTGCCCTTCTCAGTTGACACATTGTAACAAATTGATCTAGTCAAGTAAAGTTATAATTTTCAAACTGTGCATTTTTTTTTCTGATGGAAAGCAGTGCACAATGCAAAATAATTCTTGTTAAAACT
This sequence comes from Avahi laniger, assembly GCA_963575035.1. Classification (NCBI taxonomy): domain Eukaryota; kingdom Metazoa; phylum Chordata; class Mammalia; order Primates; family Indriidae; genus Avahi; species Avahi laniger. Next base: position 36,016 of record CAUYSK010075505.1, read on the forward strand.
ACTAATAAGTTCCTGGTTAAAAACAAGATATTTAAGAGAAATTGTATTATAATGATGAATACAATGCTATTGATTGGCTTTATGTGAAATTAACTATATTATATTATATTATATTACGTGAGTTGATTGGTTAACTGCTGTGGGCTGTGGTGACGATACACAAAATGACAATAGATAGTGGCCTTCAAGCCAAGTCAGTGACAAGGAAGGATAGGGAAATACATCCAAATATGGGAAGGAAAATGCCTAAGACCTCCAAGCAATTTCTACAATAAACTTCTGCAAAATAGTTCTAGAGTCTCTGTGTGGGGTATCTTGAAATAAAATATATTGAGCACAAGAAAACATTTCCTAACTTTTTTGTGTGTGCAAAGAATGAATGGCTTAGTATTATTGAAAATATATGCAAAATTCAAACCTTGTTAAAATGAGTTTGTTGGGTTGTTCAAAGTAGCTTGCTGCGTAGCCCTGAAGGAAGAAATGAGTCAGATTATTAAAGCCTCTACTTGGGCAGTGTAATAAGTATGGTAGTTGATCAGATTGCTATATAAATATAATTATAGTCATTTTCTGATAATAGAATGAATAATCCAAAAAATTATAATACTTCTTGAATTAGTTTGAAGTTTAAGATTATGTGACATCTTTAAAATTCAAAAGTACACGAAAATATAACTTTCTTTTTTCTGCCATTTTTATACAAATGTAGACAAACATGAATAAACATGAATATATATTATTTTACTGACCTTCTTTATTTTAGAAACAGGTTCCCACTCTGCTGCCCAGGCTGAACTGCTGTGGTGCAGTCGCAGCTCACGGCAGCCCTGAACTCCTGGGCTCCAGTGATCCCCCTGCCTCAGCCTGCGGAGTAGCTGGGACTACAGGTGTGAGCTACTGCACCTGGCTCAACCTTTTAACTTGGCTACAACAGAAGAAATAATTTTAGGGGTTTATGCTAATTTTCAAAACGTCATAGATAAGTTGACCAAATGTCATATGCTGATGATCTGAGAGCTATAGTAGGAAGAAACACAGTAGTTATGAGTCCCATAAAAATTTCCAGGGGAAATCAACTTCTCTGTATACAGAAAGGTATTTAAAAACACCAACTGCTAGAACGATGGCATCTTTTGAAACACTATTAAATAACACATGCAAATTGTCCTTTTTATTATAGCTAGGGTCTTTGAATTTCATGCTTTTCATTTTGTAATGATTTTGTTGTCAGCACAGGGAACCCTGCTGCTAAGAAGTTGGAAAACGTTGAGAGCTTAAAGTTTCATGGTGTCTGTGATGACACATCACTCACCGAAAGCCCTTCTTTGGGAAGGTCAGCTAATGAGGTCAAAGTAACAGTGGAGTTAAGGGGTATTAGTGATTTACTCTGTGCCGGGCACCATGCTGAGTGCTTTTTGCTGGTTATTTCTTTGAATAATCACAAGAGTTTGGTGAGGAAGAGGTTATTAGAATTCCCACTTTGGCTTTGATGGCTTCACAGTCTCCCCAAAGCAGCTGAGCCAGGAGGGAGCAGGGAGGCCCCCCAGCCCCTCAGACCCCTGCCCAGTGGCCCATGAGCGCCGCCTCCCCCAGGGCTCTGGCTGCGTGTTCCCCACAGCCGGGCAGAGCGACCTGGGTGCCCACACTCTTCCGCGAGGAGTGCCAGCCGTTATTTGTTCACTCGTAGCAAATCACCAGGGCCTGAAGACTGGGCCGTGCGCGCTTCTCCCCACAGCACACTCACCGTCCCCTCGTGCGTGCTGGCGTGTGCTCTCCGGAGGGGAGAGAGGGGCCGGAGCCTCAGCCGCTGGACAGCACTGGCTGGTCTGCAGGCGTGATTCAGACACATAAATCGTGTGTGTGTCGCCACAGAAAACCAGGCCGCACAAACGTGGCTGGAAACCCCACCAGGCTGAGTCCCAGGACAGACACTTCGGTGCCACGGAGCACGGGCATTTAAGCTTCTCCGGGGTGACCTGTCAGAGGTCTGTCCCCTGGGCTTTGACAGAATCCGAAGCACCGGTTACTCAGGTGCAAAAGTTCCCACCGTCGACTCAGCGTGGGCCCTTTCATCAAACGCAGGTACACTAGAAATGACAACTCTTTTCGGACAAAATAAACTACTGTTTTACACAGCAGGTAGCGGACACAAAGAACTCATGGAGCTGGGAGCGGAAGCTGTGAAGAAGCGCAGTAAGGCAAGAGCACTTACAGATGGCGCCCCTCGGGGGCTTAGGCACCAATTTCATGCGTTACCTTGTAAGTCGCATAATAACACGATGACCATATTTTCTTATTAGTAAAATGCAGCTCCTCCCATTTTCTAGATGAATTAAAAGTTGTTTTTCAAATCTTAAAAACATCCACGAACATAATAATGTAGATTCTACAAGCATCTTTGAACATAAATATATATAACAAAAATATAAGAAAATGTATTTTCCCCTGTCTCCTATGCCTTCATTTCTTTTTCTCTTACACGCCCATGTAAATATCCTGCCCCCCTGTCTGTCTCTCTCTCTTACATCCGTGTTACTTCCTCTGTCATTGGAATAGGAAAGTCTCTTTGTATACAATTAGTTCCAGGCCCGCATTCTGAAGTGTTCACTCTGCCTTTGCTCTGGTCGCCCTAAGAATCACCCTCTATCAAGTCCCTTCCTGCACACGCTGCTGGGCATTATCCGAATAAACAGGCGCTGGTGACAGCTGCTAGAGCAAAGGATAAAAGGCAGCCGTGTGCTGCTCTGGGAGGAGGGGACGAGAGCAGGGTGGCGATGTGGCCTGTCGGTGCTTTGAAATGACAAGTAAGTCGTGACGTTAGAACCACCCAACCAGAGTAAAAACACAACCTAGTGTCACTCAAAGACATATACAATTCAGAGTCCATAATTTATCCAAGATATTCTCCTACTGTAAAATAAACTTTAGTGAAACACCATGAGCCTACATAGGAATCAGTCCCAATGCCTAAGGTCTCAGGAACCATGAAATAAAAAATAAATAAAATTAAGTAAACACATAATAATATTGCTGAGCAACCTGGCTTAGCCTTAAACAACTTTTCCTTGTAGGAAAACTTTCAGAAGGGGACCGCTGTGAAATTTATGGAAGTATTCACCCTATGGGTAGTGCTATATGACATTTTAGCTAAGAGTTACGCAGAATGGTGACGGAATCCAATCACAGAGAGTCTCCTGGGCCGTCCCCTTCTCCACCTCCTGACCTGCAGGCACACGAGGACACACATGCACACAAGCATGGACACACATGTACAGGTTGGCTTGACTTAGCTAATGTGGATCCTTGACATACATGATACTTACTTTTTTTTTTTTTTTTTTTGAGACACAGTCGCACTCTGTTGCCCGGGCTAGAGTGCCGTGGCGTCAGCCTAGCTCACAGCAACCTCAAACTCCTGGGCTCAAGCGATCCTCCTGCCTCAGCCTCCCAGGTAGCTGGAACTACAGGCATGTGCCACCATGCCCGGCTAATTTTTTTTTCCTATATATTTTTAGTTGTCCGATTAATTTCTTTCTATTTTTAGTAGAGACGGGATCTTACTCTTGCTCAGGCTGGTCTCGAACTCCTGAGCTCAAACGATCGGCCCGCCTTGGCCTCCCTGAGTGCTTGGATTATAGGTGTGAGCCACCGCGCGCGGCCGAAATAGGGCTTCTTATACAAGAAGAGGGACGTTACTTTCTAACTCAGCGCGTGTGGCTCAGTGGCTCCTCCTCAAGCCAGCGTCTCTGTCGAGCGAACTCTGGCGTGGAGGCCGCCACGTCGGAGACGTGCAGAATGGGGACAATCCGCTCCCTGCCCAGGGGTTTTAAGCCACTGTTTAAACTTGCTCGCGGATCCGTAGCTCAGGCAGGGCCCAGCGAACAGTTTGTCTCCATTCTGGGAGCATAAGCTGAGACGTCTGAA
>CAUYSK010075506.1:0-10614 GCA_963575035.1 Avahi laniger
ATGCCTGTAGTCCCAGCTACTCGGGAGGCTGAGGCAGGAGGATCGCTTGAGCCCAGGAGTTTGAGGTTGCTGTGAGCTAGGCTGACGCCATGGCACTCTAGCCAGGGCAACAGAGTGAGACTCTGTCTCAAAAAAAAAAAATAATAATAATAATAAAAATAAAAAAAAATAAAAAAGCCAGGATATGTATAAAGAATATAAACCACAGGATACAAAATAGATTCTGAAATATATGAACAGAAAATTGAGCAAAGTATGAAAATCCTTTTTATATATACATGTCCAGAAAATAATGAAAACCATACAGACTTACAAGAAACTGAAAAATGTTAATACAAAAGTTATTCTTTTTCCCCAGGTTTTCAAAAATATAAAAAGAACAAAGTAGCAAGTTCTGTTTAATGAGGGGGAATCTCACATGTTCAGGGTAGCAGAGGGCATCTTTGCAGCTGGGGGTAGGGAAGGAATCTTAGCAGATCTAACAAACTACCAAATGCTTCATCCTATAGGAAGCAATCACTCTTCCAAGTGCCAACCTGAAGGAACCTTCAGACATCTGTAGAGACACAGGCAGGCACAGAGGCAGCCATCGTGACATTCTTTATAACAGTGAAAAATTATAAAGATCCACGCGTCTTCGTTCAGAGAATACTCTAACAAAAATGTGAAATAGCAAGCTATCCGTGTTTACTAACATGGAAACATGTAAATTTTCACAACTTGCAGGATAAATTATCACAGTGAAACATTCCCTGAAGAGATTTTTCTAAAATTTCATAACAACATGGAATACATCTGTACAAAACTTGCTCTGCCTGCTGCCAAACAATTGACAAAAGTGGTTCCCAAGTGACACTGGATGGGTGGTGGCAGATTGACACAGGGATGCTTTACATCTCAGGGTGGGACCTGCATCTTTGTGTGGAGTTTTACTGTAACACAAACATACACGGGGGTGATGTTTAAGATAAAAAATATATATTTAATAACAATTAGTGGAGCGAGAATATGGCTCCACTCTCTCTGATGACAAAGGAATTCTGCTTCAATATCTGAGCAAAATTAGAAGCATTTTTACCTAAAACACCTGTTGCAGAAGAGGTTCTGCAAGAACACCACAGTCTCCATGGAATGGGTGTGCTGAGAATGGTTTACAAACTTTCCTGCTCGAGGCCCTTTTTGATAGAACAAGAGGCCCATTCACCGTTGTGTGGCGAGCATGTCTTGCTCTCACTCTGTAAACCTATATCTTGCTCTGGCTCTGTAAACCTATCTTGTCCTTCCTTAATAAACTTCATTTCACACTTGCAAAAACGAAAACCAAGAAACAAACGGAAAAAAAAACTTTCCTGCTCTAAGGCAAGAGGATTGTTAGAGCCCAGGAGTTTGAGGTTGTAGTAAGCTACGCTGACACCACTGCACTCTAGCCCCAGGCAACAGAGTAAGACCCTGACTCAAAAATAAAGAAAAAAACAACAAAAACAAATACACACACACACACACACACACACACACACACGTGTGTATGTGCGTGTATATTAAATATATTTTAAAAAATAAAAACTTTCCTGCTGTTAGATATTTACTACAAAAGTAGTATCGGAAAAGATTTCCCACTCCTGGTTTCTTTTTCCAGAATTAACCAGGTATTTGTGCACCACAATACATGACTTCATAAGCAGCTTCTCTAATCTTGGTCACAGACAGCTGACGGTGCATCCACATCCCTGCTGCCCAACAGCACTGACACGACAGGGACCACACCTTGTCTCCAACCCACGTCTGGGTGTGAAGCCCTATCCAGGACCATGTCCAGTGGAGCCTCTTCTCGAGGTCATGTCACTGGGTCACAGCGAGATGGAATCTCAGTGGAGATGACAGGGACTGAGGAAGGCAGGGGTGAGTGTGAGCAAACACATCAGGCAGGACGCTGGAGTCAGAGAAGATCAGCAACTCCAGTGCCCGGCATTTCAGAAAGGAGGGAGACTCACAACAAGCCATGGAGAATCTCACCTTACCTGAGTAAGAGCCATTCCTGACTCCTCTTCTTTCCTCTTCTGGGCTTCTTCTTCATGTAAATGGAGCATTTAGAAGTCAATCCTGAACGATAATAATATACTGTTTAATGCTCAGAACCAACACACCCCCTTGCTGTGACACGACCACACACACGGGTTGCATACTGGATACTGGTGATGACGTTTCCCTAAGCAGGGAGCAGAGTCAGAGGGTGGGGGGTGTGTGGGCTTCCTGCCTCTGAGTGCAGCTCAAACCTGGCTTCACATTAGGGTGTTGAGGCATTTTGCAGATTCACCTCTTATGCCCTCTTACGAGAGATTCCCATTTGCATTGTTGGTTTAGGCCCAGGCTTAGTGATATTTAGAGCTGATTCTCTTCTGTGTCCAGTCAAGGTTCTGGGTCCTCATTGCTGAGGGCTGAGATCAGCCTGGGATCCACTCAGGGGTGAGGGGGGCTGTGCTTTGCATCGGTTCGGTCATAGCCGGGTCTGTGCCCTGAGGGGGAGCTCAGCCCAGCCAGCTCCCCACTGCTGCAGCGTGCGGGAAAGATGGTCCCTTTGGAAGATGGTCCTCTGTTGCCCACCGCCCCAGGAGAGATGCAGAAACTCGTACAGAAGACCGACCAGTGAGTTTCTGACACCTTTTGTCAGATTCCACTCCCCTCCGGGTGAAGCCCACACTCACGCTGTAAATGGGAATCTCTCGTAAGAGAGCCTAAGAGGTGCATCCGAAAAATGCCTCAACACCCTAGTGCGAAGCCAGGGCTGAGCTCCACTCAGAGGCAGGAAGCCCGCACACCCCCCACCCTTTGACTCTGCTCCCTGCTTAGGGACACGTCATCACCAGTATCTAGACCGCAGAAGGTAAAGGAGCAGAAAGAAACAGGCAGAGTACACAATACGGTCCACAGGTGGGGTTGAAGGTGTTGCTGGAATGTTAAATAGGGGGCATGTCACAGAAGTCCCCACTGAGAAGCAGATATCAGAACAAAGACCAGGGAAGGAAGGGTGCTTGTCATCTACAGCTGAGGGGCCGGAGGATTCTAGGCGGAGGAACAGGCAACCTGGAGGTCCTGAGGCAGGAGCCACCTGGGCCCCAGGAAAGGAAAGAGTCCCGTGAGGCTGGAGCAGAGCAGCGAGGACGACACAAGCAGGAGGTGAGGCCAGAGAGGTCCTGGGGGAGCAGAGCAGGGAGGGCCCAGGGCTGCAGACATTTCTCTCCCACACCTCAGAAGAGCTTTTGAAATGATGTATTTCCTCACCTGTTTTAAGTAAACATGTAATTTTTTTCTTTTATTATTAATTAAAACACTTACAAACAATGTAGTATTTCCTACATTTGAAATATATGCCATGTGCTCAGCTAAGCCCCAGGAAACACAGGGTCACCCTCGCCTGAGATGTGGGGACTGCAGGGAACAAGTTTGGGGGTGTTCAGAAAGTTCCTTTTGGACATATGAAAGTGGAAATGCCTGTTAGAGGGTCCAGCACAGATGTCACAGAGACAACTGGCCAGAGGATTCCAGAGTCCAGGGGAGAGGTCTGCAGGGGAAATGAAGACATGCAGTGGGGCTCAAACCCTGAGATGAGATGTTAAGGAAAGGCAGTGGGTGTGCACAGAGACGAGAAGAGGTTCGAGGGCCAAGCTGCGGGTCACTCCACATTCACAGAAAAAGGAGTTCAGGAGACACCAGCAGAGACAAGTGTGAAGTCATTAGGAGGCAAAACAAAACGAAAACAGGCCAGGCACTGTGGCTGACACCTGTAATCCAGCATTCGGGAAGCCAACATGGGAGGGTCACTTGAAGGCAGGATTTTGAAACCAGCCTGAGCAACACACTAGCAAGACCAAGTCTCTAGAAAAAATTAAAAAATTAGCTGGGCGTGGTGGTGCGTGCCTGTAGTCTCAGCTGCTCAGGAGGAGGCTGAGGTGGGAAGATTGTTTGAGCCAGAAGTTTGAAGTGACAGTCAGCTATGATCATGCCACTGCACTTCGGCCCAGGTGACAGAGTGAGACCATCTCAAAAAGAAATTAATTTAAAAAATTTAAAAAATAGATCTCTAATGGTTAGCGGTGTGTCCTCGAGGCAAGAAAAAAGAAGGAATGATCAGCTTTGCAACATGCTGCTGACAGGAAAAGGAAGATGATGGCAGGAAATGAAATGTTGGATTTAAAAATGGCAAGGTCAGCGGTGACTCTGAAAACGAAAGGATTAGGGGAACGGTGGATGGGCAAGCTTCGTTGGAGTGGTAAGGCAAGAACTGAAGGCTGGAATTCATGAAGGAATACAAAGAAGATTTCAGTGTTTGTTCTCCTAAAGGGAACATAGATAAGGGAAGCTTTACACAAGAAGGAATGCAGTTAACAGAGTATTTTTTGTTCCAGTGATGGACGGTGGATGGGAAATAAAGGCTTTATTATGTGTATATGTTTTAATGGACAATACCTCCTTCTGGGTAAGCTGACCAAACTAACTCCCTTGAACTAAAAATTGATGATGTCATGGAACAAGGATGCCACGCCATCCTGGAACTCCGAGTGCGGCTGGCAAGTGGTGCACAATCACAGGGCCAGAGACAGTCAGGAGCAGGGGCAGACCATTCCCAGTCACTACTGAGCAGAAACGACAGGCCCTGCGATGGGGCGGGCCTGTGGGATGCAAAGGCAATAAAACCTGAGTGACTGGCAGAGGGAAGCTGAAACGAAACGGTGGGAGAGGTGACAGACTGGACCTGGAGGAGGAGAAAGGCCAAGAGCTGTGACAATTCAAGGACAAAAGGTAAGACCCGGGACAAAGACCTGAGACAGGAAAGGTTTCTGTGTTTGGGAAAAGAAAAACGCAAATGTGATGCGGTAGGGGAAGGCATCTCTGAGCCGAGACCTCAAGGAGAAAGGGCCAGAGTCAGGACAACGTAGGGACAAAGGGTAAGAGCAGGGACAAAGACGTGAGACAGGTTTGGACAAAGATAAACGCAAATGTGACCGGTGCAGAGAGAGCCACGAGAAGGGCGAGCGCCCAGAACGGAGGCTGCCCACACTGGCAGGGCGCTGTGCCGCAGGGCTGTGGAGCCGCTGGGAGCATCTGGACTGGCCCTGAGGAACATGGGAAGCCAGAGGAGGGCTCAATGCCAGGGACCAACATGACCTGTCTTTAGATTTAGCCCCGCGGATCCTAATGCAGAGAAAGGCCTCTGTAGATGGTTTCTGTCTCTGACTCTAAGCCCGTTTCTTCTGTTCTTGTGGGTTTGTTTCCAGACACACGCTCAATTTGGCCAATCATTTCAGAGGCCAAATGTCAATCAAATTGAGGTTTTCTGGTCTAGTCCCTCATTTCTGTGTTACAGGTGGGCTCACTGAGGCCAGAGGGGGAGACATTTCACCAAGTTATCCAAGAAGGTCTAAGTTGAGTGAGGAGAATGAGGTATAACTAAATTCTAATACAATGGCCTAGAAGGGCCAATGAGGTGAGTTGGTCTTTATCACACTTCCACTCGAAAATCGCACGACCATCTTTCACATGTCTGAGCAAAAAAATACCCTTTTCCTTCAAGATTCTGATGCTACTGATTGAAAACATTTCATTTCTTTTTACAGGAAAAATCACAGTAATATATTGGTATGTGTTCACAATTACATGAACACATAGAGAAAGATAATCAGTTGTAGAAATAAGTTCTAAGCAAATTTTCTAATCAAGACTCTTTCAGAACATCGTTCCAAGTGAATCCAACCTGTCTTTCAACATACGCACAGACTAGGGCTAGAGGGACTCCAGAAAACATCTACTTAGTAAATCATAGATCACTATTTCAACGGATTATATGAGGGAAAAAAATTGAATAGACTAACTGGTTAAACCAGGTTTTGATTTTAAGTAAAAGGTCATTGACATCTTTACCAACTACACATTGAAACAACCTAAAATCATTTGTTGGTTACCAGGGAATGTTTTCAATAAATATTAATAATAAAAAGTAGAAAGCATGCAGACCTCCATCTAAACTATACATAACTAATTTCAAAGAGAAACTATTTTGAAATGTTTTAATAATCTAATAAATTCTGGGATCAAAGGGAAAAATTTTTAAATATATTATATTTAGAAAAGAATTAAGTGTACTGATTATAGGATGTCACCAAGGCTTATTTTGGAAGTAATTATACATGGAAAATCAATCTCAATAAACTGAAATTTATTTCAAACTAAAAAAAAAACAATGAATGAAATGAAGGGGAACCAGAAAAATCAAAGGTAAATCCATTATCAAATGAAAAGAAAACCACTTTCAATGTTCCTTGTAAAAAGCACCACAAAGCAACAGAGACTCATTTTTTTGTTCTACGTCACTCCCCTAGTCCCCACTCTATCCCAAGAAAGGAGGGTGACCCACAGCTGAATGAGTCAAGTCACCGTCCTCTGTCTGAACAGGGGCTGCAAGTGGAAGCGACACTCTGATGCCATAATTATAAAATGCACTAGCCTTATAGACAGGAGTTTTGCAATTCGCACGCTCATCTGTGTAACTGAAACACACAAAATTTAAATTCGTTATGTTACGAAGAAAAAAATCAATATAGCACAACTTAATCATCCATATCCAATCAAGTCACTGCTCATCTGGAATCAGGTTCACCCTGTTTCTTCATTACCGTGTTTCCCACGCTCATTCCACACACATCCCTCATTCTCACCTCTCTTTAGCTTCCCCCCCCCCCTCTGTTCTTTATTTTCCCCCTGGGTTTCCGCCCCTTCCGTCTCCTCTTCTGCTTTCTCCCCTTCCTCCCTCTATCCCTTCTCTTCCACCTGGGCTGCTCCATTCTTAAAACTTGTTTCACCTGCTGCTGCTCTTTCTCTCCAATCTTTTGGTTGTCCCCAATGTCCTATATTTCTGCCTCTTTCTTCCCCATCTCTGCTCCCCCCTGCTCTCCCTGTTAAATTCCCTCTTCCCTGTTACACCCGCTGTCTCCACTCTCTGGCACCCCCAGATTCCCAGGCTCCCTCCCTGCTGTGGTGCCCCCTCTTGTCCCAGCACCGCGCTGCTCTCTCTACCCTGGCTCCAAATTATTCGTCCCCTCCCCTCTCTGTCTGAGGTGCCTCCCCTTTGCCGCCTCACTCCCTATTTTGCTGTCCTTCTCTTGGGAGACAGAGATTCTCTGTAAATTCTCCACTTGCTTTTCCCCCCCTACTACTTTCTCAGCTTCTTTGACTCTTTGAAACTCCCTGACCCACGCTCTACTTCGACATGTGTGTATGTGTCTCCCTCATTCTTCCTTTTCTCTTTACCAGTCACTCTATTTCCCTCTACATTCTCTCTCTTCCTCCTGACCCCCTTTGTCCACACATTCACAGAGGAGGATGCAATAAGTTGCCCGCCTTGCAAAAGAAAACATTTTCTAGTCGGGGATAATTTCAGACGTTAGAACTTCGGGTGCGACGACCAGCCCCATCGCCTCCCGAACGCGGGGTCAGGGGAAGCGGTGACTGCGAAGGGGAGGCCTGGGGAGCAGAAGGGCCCCAAGGACAGGGCAGGGGTGTCTTAAGAGAAGGGTGGGGTCTGCCGATTCCCAGGAGCAGGCGAAGGACGCGGCCTCCCCTGAACTGCGGCTGCGGCGCTGCCCTCCGGGGCGGACAAAAGCGACGCTTGGAGGATATGACCGACCTGAACGCACCTCGCAGGTGAGGACTTTAAACGGCGCGGGGTGGGCGAAGAAGTCAGTAAAGGGTTTTAAGCAGAAAAAGTGCGCGAAAGGTGTCTCCATGGCCCTAAGGCTAAAGCCTGAGGCAGAGACCACCCTGAGGGACACCTGAACCCCAAAAGGAAGCGACCCCCGGGACTCCCATGGGGACGTCTGAATTTATTGGACGTGGAAGTACGCGGATTTCAAGGCCTGTAGTGACCCCAGATCCCGGGTATGGAAGAGCTGAGGGACTGCGAAGAGCAGACTTAAAACAGACAGGACCAAACTCACGCGCTGCACGGCGACCTTCACTCCGGGAGATCGGCTTCCGGGTCTGCGGAAAACTGCGCGCGCAGGAGAGAGGCCCGGCCTGAGAGGGGTGGGCGGGGCCAGGACGGGGCGTGCGGCGGGGGCGGGACGAGGGGCGGGGCCAGGGCTGGTCAGGCACCGCGGGGAGAGGAGAGAGAGGGCGGGGCGGAGCGGGGGGCGGGGCCTGAGCGTCTCTCCCCTTCGCTCTACGCGCGTCTGTTTTCCGGGTTTTGGAGGCGAGACCTGGCGGTGAGGCTGGAGCAAGTCAGCTGTCTGGGAACTGGAACCTCTCTGGTGGGGTCGGCGTGAGGCAGTGATTGCACCCAAGAAAGGTCCTGTTATTAAAATTAATTTTAACAATATAATTCAAAAGCTCTGGGATTGTCTGTGAAGGGGTGCAAACCAGAACGCGAAATGCATGCTGACGCCCAACAGCGCAGAATAGAAACACTCTATTTCTATTCCCCATCCACTCCGGAAGGGAGAGTCACCCCGGTGCTCAGTGCCAGAGATTTTCATAGAAACAACAGCCGGGGGCGTGGAGAACTAAGGCCATTTGATAAGTTAGGTCGCAAAGTGTTGCTCTGGAAAAAAAAAAAAAGATAAATTTTGAAGGATAGATAGAAATTACATAGTTCTTCCTTACACTTGATATTTTATTATACACTTGAAATCAGTTAATCACAACTACTTTTGGGATAAACTTTGTTTGCAGTATATTGGCCTCAAGCTATCCTCCAGCCTCACCCTCTGGAATAGCTGGGACTCTATATTAGGTATTTTGTTTTTTTCCTTTTTTTTTTTTTTAAATGTTGTCAGGTGTCTATAACAAAGCCTGTAAAATAGCCTTCAGAAAACATTTGGATTTATTTTCACCGAGAGAAAATTAATTATGCAATATTACTCAGGGTATTTGCAGGCAGGTTATTCTTTTTTATATGAACTGAAAGTAAAACTAGATTATCAAATTTTAAATAACTTCATTTCTACCATCAATAATTTTACAGCAATATCTGACTTAATGTGTACGATGAAGTATGTTTTCTGCCACAGTCTTAATTGTGGAAGGTTTCATCCATTGAGAATTTGTAATTGAAATATGATCATGTGTAGATGGGGAAATTAGCATATTTAAAATATTAGCAAAACAAGCACCATTTCCTGGCATGACAGATAAAAATAATATATGTGAACTAAAATAAAATTTTAAGGCTCACCCCCCCACCGGCTGACTAAATGGACCCCCTCGTGGCCAAAGGAATACCCTAAAACTAAATTGCCTGCCAGGAGGAAGGAGGTCAGACGTGCCTCATCTGGCCCCGCTCCCTTCTTGGTGACATCCTTTGTAACCCATTAACAGGCCTAAGGGTATGCAAGACAAACCTGCAGGTCCTCAATTTATACATCAAATCTATGTCCCCTGGCTTATCTCTGATAAAAAGCTCCTTATGTTGACACACTCCAAGCCTTTAGACAAAGCTTCATGTCTTTAACCAATTAAGGCCAATCTTTGAACCCACCTATAACCTGTAAGCTCCCCCACCCGACTTCAAGATGGCCCACCTTTTTGGGCCAAACCAATGTATGCCTCCCACGTATTGATTTATGACTTTACCTGTAACCCCTGCCTCCCTGAAATGTATAAAACCAAACTGTAACCCAAACTCAGCGAGTCCACTTGCTCAAGGCCTCTTGGGCGTGGCTCCAGGTCATGGTCCTCAAATTTGGCTCAGAGTAAATCTCTTTAAAATTATTTTACAGAGTCTGGTCTTTTTTTTCCATTGACATATATATATAAGCTCATTTGTAACAGATGCAGTGTCTGGGATAGATTTTGGCATCTTTACAAGGTGGATTATTCTGTATTCTGCAATAGTGCTAAATAGCTATGTTGCCAAGAAGGAACTTTTAGCCTGGACTTCCATGATCTCAAGCAAAGAAATGAGTTGCCTGTGGAGCTTTTCATTACACTCAGAGCAAGCTAGGTGGCCAGGCGTGGTGGCTCATTCCTGAAATCCCAGCACTGTGGGAGGCTGAGGAGGAAGGATTGCTCGAGGGTACCAATTTAAGACAAGCCTGGCCTCCATGTGTATAAAAACAAATACATTTTTTTAAAAAACTCAGAAGAGCAGATGAGAAGCTGATTATAGCTGAAGGTCATGAATTTGTTTTGTATGTGAGGAGTCTGGTTGCTTCTAAAACTTTCAAAGGAGCAACATGAACATGCTTCGTCACAAGAAAATTTTTTTTGATTTCCTTAATCACATAAAGATTTAACATATGCCTCCTTGTAATATCATTATAAGACTTAGAGCAGCTTATGGAAGTGGGGGATTAAAAAAAAAAGAAAGATGCAAATTATTAACAATTCAAAAATGTTTTTAAAACTAGGCAGTACTTTCATGTATTGAGTATATATTATAGCCTGTGACACACACATACAAATATATACATACAGATTCTAACACAGGCCGGGCGCGGTGGCTCACGCCTGTAATCCTAGCACTCTGGGAGGCCGAGGTGGGCGGATCGTTCTGAGCTCAGGAGTTCGAGACCAGCCTGAGCAAGAGCGAGACCCCATCTCTACCAAAAAAAATAGAAAGAAATT
>CAUYSK010075508.1:0-14301 GCA_963575035.1 Avahi laniger
AAGACTTTAAAAATCCTTTAGGCTCTGGAATCAGCCTACTGCATTGAAAATCCATTTTGTAAAAACCAGCAGTTTCTTCTGGGATATTCCTCAGAAGCACTTAGCCCAACGAATTCATTCTAAGCTAAGACAGTAATGAAAATTAAAATAAAAAGTCTCACCTTTCTTCCCTAGTTCTTACTTAGTTTGTGAATAAAGAGGAAAGAGAAAGGTAAGGACATTTATTGGCAGGATATAACTCTGTATTTTAAGGTAACTATTGACTATGCTGACCGTAAATTGTTTGAAAATCAAATGCAAAACACTGCAACATTTATAACTACAAAGCTTTAAAATTATGTGAAAGGTGTTTCTAGTGATGGCTAAAGTCTATACAAAGTGGGGCGAAGTATCCTTCAACAGACAAGGTGCACCCTTCCCACTAGAAATAGCAACACTTCTCACCTACTCTGGTAAATAAAGCAATCTTTCACCCTAGCTTGTCTAATTATTTTTATCTGTATTTTTCTTCTATCTTAATTCTCCCCCTCTACCTACATCTTCCTCACATTTTATGTCAGAGAAGTCAGCATGGAAGCTTCTAAGCCTTTACTCCTGCTCTTACCATTTCTGGGACTCTGTGCCAGCACATCAAATCTAGCCATGCTAGCACACGTGCACATGCACACACTTTAAAAGAAACTCAGAAATTTTAAGACTGAAGAACTACTTCCAGTATATTGTATTTCCTAATCATAACAAATTATGTTGCACTGAGATTGTTGGCATGCTACTAACAGAATTCTGGCTTATACTTTGGCCACTGGTGGTTGCAGCATTTAAAATGCTATAAAAACAACCTAGCAGCTCTTTGCAGATGTATTGTAAAGGCAATGCATAAACTCCTCACTCCGTGAAAAGAAATGATCAGACGAAGCTGAGGTTCAGATAATCTGAAATGAAAACAAGAAAAAATTCTGTTCCAACTGTTTTGAAAGCTATCATATAGCAGCCAATTTCTCTGATCAGTTTTAACAGCCCTGAAAAACTACAAGCCAGGATGGCCACAGATCCAGCCATCTTAATGAAGAACATATTTCAAGGTCTCTTCTGCCCTACCACAGGGAGAACCGAGTTTTCATCTGAATGGATGCGATGGTAGTCTCAGCCTTAGAGCCCTTGAAATTAACAGTGTTTCGTACATTATTTATCACCTTGACGTGTGATTTTGCTGTCTGCAGAAACAAAATAATTTAACTGTTGTTTTAGTGGCTTCGGAAACCTGGGGGGAGTAGGCAGTGTTGGATCCTGGCGTACACGCTTGAAGAGAAGGGAACTATGAGTCTACACTCACTTCTGATGCCTGCAGACGTGTCATGCTGCTCAGAGACACACCCTTTCTGGGGTTAGGGAAACATAAGCTCTAGAAAATAACAAATCCATTAAGATGGTACTGGATGGAGAAACTACTTCTCCAGAATTGAGAGGAGGAGAGAGAACAGGCGAATGAAGTGGTAAGCCTTTTGTCTAGATGAGTAAGCAGAGCTGGGGACTTTCTGAATGCTTCTTCCCAGTTTTATTCCTGCATAAAGAGAGATGGAAGAATACTTCTGTTGCATGATACCCTTCTGAACTGCTCAGCTATAAATCATTTGGTAGTGGTAGCTTCAGCAGTCGCTTGTGCCCACAACTTCCTTCCTATCCTCTGTAGGTCATCTTTCCACAGACGCTATTAATAGAAAAACTTCAACTACTTTAGTTCCAGAATGCTTTCTAACCTCAGGGACCAAGTCAATCGTAATAAAAATAAGCCATGCCACTTAACAAGAGATCTAGAAAACTTTTCTTCAGTATTTCCAATCATCAAGAATATGTCCACTTATTAGGATAAGAATATAATAATTTTTGTTATAGGTAGAATGGTATTATTTTCTGAGAACCAGATCCGATTTCGAATGTGAATCAAAAGTGCAAGACTACAAACCTATGTTATTTTAAGGTCTGAAATTTCAAAGTTGGATTAGATTGAAAAGATTAAGATATATATAATACTCAGTATGCTTCTTATCCCAGTCTTGTTCTAAGGAGGAAAACAAGTACTCATTAATTTTGGGCAGTGGTATTTCCTAAGAGTGTGGGCAACAACACAGAACAAGTTAACAGGGCCCCCCAAAGAGCATGAAGTGAACCTGGTACAACAGGTTTGCATAGAAACAGGTGGGGAAAACTCTGAATTGCTAAATCCATTATCAATCTCAGCAATGACAAGTTTTCCAGTTGGCACTGGTGATTGGTAGTTAACAGTTAGCCAAAGGAATGAGAAATTAAAAAAAGGTTTATGATAGAGGGCCAGTAGAGTGAATCATACAAAGACTGACAAGACAGTTAAGCTAATCATAAGAACATTCTGATTATACTAGTTCTTGATGTGGGCAGCCCAGAATCCTCTATCACTTGCAAATGAGCCCGACTCTGCAGTGGGCTTCAGAGCACTGCTGCCTAAGACAAGAAGCAGCAACTAGCAGCTGAGCTCTCAAAGTCAAAGACGCAGAAAGACAAAACAGGTATCAGAATTTTTAAATTCTCTTTTTAAGAAATAAGACATTTTCTACTTACAAAAGTAATGTATGTTGCTTTTACAAAATTAGAAGGAAAGAGGCACAAAGAAAATTAACATAACCTGTCAACTCAGCACTCAAGCATAATTACTATTAATATTTTGGAAAACAGCCTTTGAGACTTTTTTCCTCTAATGTACACACTATATAGCAGTGTCCTCAAATGATGTGGTTTTGTTATAATGTTGATGGGGTGGGGGGGGAAACCATCTCAGCAGGGCTACTGTCTGTGTGGAGTTAGCATGTTCTCCCCACATCTGCAGGGGTTCTCTGCATACTCCAGTTTCCTTCCACATCCAAGATGTGCACAGTAGGTTCACTGGCGTGTCCAAGTGGTCTGGGTCTAAGTGAGTGAGGGTTTGTGTGTGAGCACGCCCTGGGATGGCATGGCATCCTGTCCAGGGCTGGTTCCCACCTTGTCCCCTGAGCTGCCAGGACAGGTTTGGACCATCCTCAACCATGAACTAGAATAATTAGATAAATCATTATCTTATTTTTAATTAACTTTTCTTAAATGTATGTATAGCTCACATCTATTTCAACCTTTAGTAGATGTGTTTGGGGTATTTACAAGTCTGGTGATTTTTTTGTGACCAGAAACATGCCATAAGAACTTAACTCTTGTTTGTATGTATCAATTTAGCTTATGGTAAAATTAGTTTCATCCTATGGTGCTTTACTTAAAGTCACAGTTTCCAAGAACCTATTGAGAAAGGTAAGTGAGGACTTACTGTATATCACATTCTGTTGAAGTGTTTGCTCACAAAACATTTGTTATAGATTTTAATTATTAAACTACAACCTTTCTTCAAGGCTTACCAAAGTAGAATTTAGCTCTAATGCAGGTTCGTGCTGAATTAAGTACTGAATTAAGTTTGTGCTGAATTAAGTACTAGAGGGTTCTTTATAGGACAGTTTCTTGCCAATCAGACAGTCAATCCTATAGTCTGGGCTCAGAAAGATGCATATTTTTCAGAAGAGTACATACTGGACACAAAAGCAAGGGAGAAAAATTGCATGCTCTTTTTGTGTGTTTTTGTTTGTTTTGGTGAGATTAACGTGTCTGGAGGTGTTAAAGCTATCTCCCAACCTGATCTCCCAAGGGGCAAAGGGATTTCCTCTCATCTACACTTGAGTAAACTTGATTCCCACAGCAGATAGGAAGGGATGAGTCTCCTCTATAGCAACATTCTCATTTTGTTCTTAGGATCAAAGAATCCCTTTGAAAGGCACATGAAAGCATTGTCCAATTACTATCAAAGATAACAGCCAAAGCTCAGTAACAAAACCAAAGTTGTTCTGTAAATAGCCTTTTGGTGGCCTTTAGGTGAAAAATGCTAAACACTTTCAAGGTGATCAAGACAATTCACCCCTTTGTCTATCAGTGACACCTGCAGTATGGTTTCTCTTACCAGGCTTTTCCTAACAAGGTCCTACCTAGGATGGCAAACATCCTAAAAAGCCACATTAAAGTAATTATACAGTTGGAAAGTCTATTGGTTCCAATTACTCTGAAAAAATTTTCCAGCTGGAGAACTGTACTTCCATTCTGGGGGGAAGAAAATGGGGGCATTCTATGAAGAGCTGGTGAAGCCATTAAGAAAGAACATACCAAGAGCCTGGGGGATGAGTTTCATTAGCCAAACGGCCCTTTTTCCTTGCAGCTAGGAGATGCCTCCACCTAACTGGTCAATAGAATGAGGTTCTTACCTGTTTATCACAAAACGCACACGGTGTGATACCTGGCGTCGGATCACCACCTATCATGCCACGGAATGGACATAGCTTGAGAACTTGCAGGAGATCTCAACCTTACCCTACCTGCTGTTCATCTCCTTTCAAAAGCCTAAGGACCAGGAGAAGGTAATGGGGCATATGATGGGTAAAGAGTTTCAGTTTGAAACATTTCTGAAGACAGCTGGTGATGATGGTTGCACAACAATGTGAATGTACTTAATGCCGCTGAACTGTACACTCAAATGGTTAAAATGGTAAATTTTGTGTTATGTATATTTTACCACAGTATTTTTTAAAAAGCCTAAAACCAAGGTGGGATGATGTCTTCACAGACTCACACCTTCATACTACGTCCTTTGTTTTGGCTCAGGGCAAACATAAGACATGGCCACATGAAGACAAGGACTGCACATTATACACGACTTTTGGCAAAAACCTATTTGCGGTGTTTAGTTTATATACTATTCACTCTCTTTGGAAAGATCCACCTCCCCTTGAAAAAATTTTCTAAGTTTTTAATATAAGATTTTTTTCTCCTGACCAAGTAGAATTTTTAAATATAAGAATTATGCAAAAACAATCACTACATTCCTCCAAATTATAGGATTTATAGGACACTCATAATTCTGAGTTCAAGCCTTCTTACACCAAGTGTATAACTTCCTTTTCTGTTGTACATGATTCTTATTTTTCATTCTTTTTCAGTATTTTAAGGCACAATGTCCTTGGAAAGTAGGTGGGCCATGATACGAGGCCAATTATAAACTATACAACCACTTACACTGGAGATAAATCTTTACAGAGAAAAGAAACATGATCTGGCTCATGTTTGACTGCTCTATAATTTACTTTGGTCAAAGACCCCAAATATTATACTAATAATCCTGTAAACTGAAAAAGAAAAAAAGATTCCTGCATTGTTAAAAATTAAGGCATCTGACTATACATTAAACTCAAGAAAAAAAATCCATAATTGCATCCCTATGGTTCTAGAAGCACCATGCAGAATAAGTCATCTAAGTCATCTACTGTTGCCAACGTGAGAGACAGTCAAAGATCAAATTAAACTTCTCCCTCCTTTCTTCTCTAAATCACCGTGCAAATGAATAGTTTCAGTGCCAAAATTTTGCCATCAATTTGCTAGACAGTAATGCCCATGGACCTCTATTCTTCACATTTCAACAGCTACCATATAAATCGAATTTTGTGAAAGACTAACAGTATTTTTATTCAGTAATTAGGTAGAAAAATGAAACTAAAAGAAAGATAGGGGTAAAGTTGTCTGGACAACCTTTGGTCTTAACATTGAGGTTTCGACACCAAAGTTTCCAGTATCCTCTTACAGGATCACCTATGCAGGGAGTTAAGTAAAGAATTCAGGAAGTTTTAAAAAAGCCTCAAATATCTTATTACAACCTCCCTAAAACATATACTTCTAATTAGTTAATGAAATTGTGAGTGTGACGGCGAATAGAAAATACAAGGGAGTGTTTTTTTCACTGACAACTAAGGACAAAATGGTAATATTTTTTCTCTTGTGATAATTTTATACCTGTTCACTATCTTGGACAAGCTGTGTTACATAATGAAAACTCCATATCCCACTTATTCATAAATTCATACTAACCAACGCACAAACTATTTACCCTAAACAAATTACTTTTTAATTTTACTAGAAAGCTTTGAAGAGAAAAAAAGAAGGCCAAGGGAATGAGCCTCTGAACTAGAGAAACCAAACCTGCCTGTAAGTTTTGTGTTTCTATATATTAGGGATTAATGTTAAGTTTTAATAGCAATCTTATCTGTTCTGTTACATATTACTAATCCTTTTGAACATAGTTGATTGTGTAATTTTAACTATCACGGATACCTTTTATTTCCTGAAGACATTTCATCTTTTAGTGCAAAAGACCCACTTATGACTGCCAAAAATCTTTATGTACTCATTACAGATTGAGCATAAAAGGAGAAAGAAATCTCACATTTGGTGTTAATCCCCATACTTCCAAAATGCTACATATAATATCTCCTATGCTAAGGTCTCATGCTCATAAGCAATTTTCTAAACTGCTCAGGACACAATACAGCTTACCTTATCTAAGCCAATGAGCTACGGAGCCACAATCTTGAGTATCCCAGGGCTGTCATTCTTACCTGGTATTTTTAATCTCCAAAGAACTTCAGCTACAACCTCATCAGCAAATGTTTCAAGCAAAGTGCTGTATCATAGTCATTTTTTTTTTTTATTTTCTAGAGAGAGAAACAGGGAAGATGAGAGAGCAGAAAAGATAATTTACCTGCATCAATTTTCTGGAGAGCTCATTAGTGAGGAACTCTTCTTCCTTCTCATAATTTACAGCAAGGGTTTCTTTCTCCTTCTGCAAAGCCTGAATTTTCTTGAATAAAGTGTTACTGATGAATTCTTCTTCTTGCTCAGCCCTGGCTTGCTGTTTAAAAAAAAAAAAAAATACAAGAGAACAAAACAAAAACACATGGTGAGGAAACAGGAAGTTTACTAATTGAAATATAGTTCTTATTTCCAGACAGGGTGCCCATTTTAATTAGAGCTCTATTTTTAACTGTGAACCAACACATCCCAAGAAGCACAAAGCAGAGGAAGTTGGCAGTGGCCATAAAAGTGAATATTACACAACCCTTAAAGGGCCTCCCTCTACTATGTATAGTCCTTTTTCTTTTCTTTTTTTCTTTGCTGATCTAAAATTGCTTGTTTCAGTCCTTCTTCTTAAAGTGATATTTTGAAGAAATTATCAAAGATCGTACTGCAGTTTTTACAAAGCAGTCCCAAATCAATAACCAGAATACAGAAAGGTCCTTCTAATGTAGCTGATAGATCTGATCCTGGGTGGGCACATACATGGATTCATGATAACTCTCCGCCTGTCACTACATCTCAAAGATTTATAATCAAAATATCTCGGCAACCTTTTTTTTTTTTTTTTTTTTACACTGGAGCAGAGTTCAACTCACTTAAAAGTAAAATCATGTCACCTCTTTAGGATGTTACTAAGTGGGTTTGGACATGCAATTTAAAAACCAATACAGGCCAGACATTGTGGCTCACACCTGTAATCCTAGCACTTTGGGAGGCTGAGGCAAGAAGATCGCTTGATCTCAAGAGTCTGAGACTAGTCTAAGCAGGGGTGAGATCCCATCTCTACAGAAAATAGAAGAAACTAGCCAGGCATGGGGGTGCTTGCCTGTAGTTCCAGCTACTTGGGAGGCTGAGGCAGGAGGGTCGCTTGAGCACAGGATTGTGAGGTTGCTGTGAGCTATGAACACGTTACTGCCTTCTAGCCAGGGCAACAGAGCAAGACCCAGTCTCATAAATAAATGAATGAACGAATAAGTAAATAGCAATACAGATACACAGAGACACATTTACATGTTCACTGAATAGTTACTACAAGGAAATACACTAAATGGCTAAAAAGTAGTTATTATAAGGTAGTTGGAATCTAAGGGGTAAAGGGTGAGGATGGATGAGAGGAGTTTCATTTTTTATGTTATTTCCCTACTGAGAACTTTTTGGAGGTGAAGGCAAGAACAGGCAATACTGAATTTAAACCCAGAAGAAAAGAAAGCCAGGCATAATTCAATGAAGATGAAAATATTCTTCTATAAATAACACCCCCCCAAAATGTTTTAATAGACTGAACAGAAAAACCTAACCATCCTTGAAGGAAATTAATCTTTTCAGAAAGAGCATCCTTGTTTCAAATGGACTCAATTCTATTCAAAGCACTTTTAAGCTGCACCATTCTGATGCACTTATCCCAAATAATGCATTCCTGTTTTATCTGCCAAGTCGAGGGAGGTACAGCCACATGAATTCCAAGCCTCCAGCACCTGTCATTTATAATATTATAAGAGGGCCAGAAGGCAGGAGACAAAAGGGCACCTGCATTAAACAATCACCACCTTTCACAGTTTGGGAAAAAAAAAAACAAAAACTGACAATCACTCTCCAGTCTGGTGGTTTAGATTTCCGCATATTCGCCAGCTTCCTCACACCGTACCCTGATAACATCCATAGTTTCCGCAGAGTCCACACTCCCTGCTCTCTGTCACTGTGGCCAAGCAATTCTACGAAAGAGAGCCACTTACAGTACTTAGACTGAAAATTGGAGCTGCACAGAAAGTGGAAACTTAGGGAGAAGTTCCAGCATGCAAGTTCCTTAAGAAGCGATTCTGGGATAGTCCGGGAGAGTTGAGCAACAAAGAACACATCCCTGGGCTAATAAATTCGTATTACCGGCCAAGGGCACCCAGGGAGCAGTCCCTAGGTCCTCCCACACCTCGTACTTCATTAGCACTCCTACTGCGGTGACGGAAAACTGCTGAGGATTTGTGCCTCCCCTCCCCCTTTAAATCAATCCCCCCTTGTCTTCCAAGCTCACAAACTTCAAAATGCGTACTAGTGCAACAGGCAGGAATCCAAAGTGTTTATTTAAGACATATTTGACACATACATCCCAACTCGCAATCTGTTCGAGCTACCTGTTTTTCTGATGTTGACTGACAAAGTCCTGTATGATTTGAATCCTGATTATTTTGAGTTACAGAACAGAAAGTTTGAACGGAACTGTAATTCTTTTGATGGTGATTCTGGACTTTGCAATTAAAAAGGGTGTTTGCCACGAATTAATTTCATTATCAAGTCAGACTCAATCTCTTGCAGTCTTATGACACATTTAGCATTTCAGATGACTGGTAAATTTAATCATAAGCAGTAAAAAAGGAGCTGGACCTCAGAGGCTATCTCCCTCCACCCCGGCCGCCCCCTTAAGAAGTGACAAGCTGAAAATAACAGGCTAAGAGTTTACTCCTATTAGAAGTTGAAAATAAATCCTAAGAGTTTATTTGTGTGGCTCCCCCACCCCACTTTATCCAACCGTTAACTTACAGAGACTACAGATTTCATTCTAATATAAAAAAGCACTATAGGATAGAAAGCAGGTTAGTGGTTGTGGGGGGCAGGGTGGGAATGGGGAATGACTGTTCGTGGCTATAGAGTTTCTTTTTTGGGTGGTTAAAGTGTTCTGGAATTAGATAGTGCTAATAGTTTATACAACCTTCTGAATAAGCTAAAAACTAAACTGTACACTTTAAAAGGGTGAATTTCATGGTATGTCAATTATGCCTTGATTTTTTTAAAAAGACTGATAATTAGAGTCTGTATTTCACAGAGCACCAGTTTCCTTTGTAGTTCTTCCCAGGGTAAGTAGCAAAATTGAAAAAGGATGGGGATGGGGGGTTGGGGGGAGATGTTGAAGAGGGCTAGGCTTGTTCTAAAAGTGCCTTCCAAAGTAAATGACATGTCACAGGTCTTGGGAGGCTGAGAGGCTTTTGCAAACAAAATTATTTACTGATTTAGAATAGTCATTTATATCTAGGCAAAGCCCATTAATAGAAAATGCCACTCTCAGGACTGCTGAATGACCATGAGAAACTGTTCTGTTGAAGTCTGTTCAAGTCCATCTAGCTTAACAAAGGGTTTACGTGGCCTAACGCGGCTTTTACCAAAGGCCTCCTCCAGCTAAGTTTTTTTGCCACTCTTTAGTTCTAATTGGAGGTCTGTTATTCTGCCTCTCGCAGAATCTGAACACCCAGTGAAAACCATCAGGACAAGATCCCGGGTCCCCCAAATTTAACACCCCAGCTCCCTCTGTTTCCAACTGGTATGTATCATCTTAGGAATGAACACATAAATGAGGACAAACACAAGATGCTGTAATACAGCCTCAGAGAAAATGTCTGTAAAAATTCACATACAGTATACTGACGGTATGCGTAAAGTTGATTATTAGAGAATGCATCACAGAAAGCATTAAGCATACATCTGATTTCTCCCTGCAGGTTTCTACCCACGCTATGTGCAGTATCATCTCAATGTTAGTCTTGGTCCTGGTTTTTTCTTCCCCTAACCCCAACATAGGCTTTTTTTATTTATGCCATAAACCAAATTACCTTTCCAATTTATTTCCCCAAAAGCAGCCAGGAAGAAGCCAGGCAGACAAGGGCCTAAATCTCAAATGAAAATGTGAGCAAAAAAAATCAGGAGCTCCTTGAGGGAAGAAACGTTTTCCTACAGTTTTGTATATGTTTGTAGAACTGACGCCTGGGAAAATCTGGAGGAAATCGAAGAATCTGTGATTATATTAATATTTTCTTGTTCAACGTGGTTCTAGCCGCGACGTTTAGAAACGGAGCGAATCTGGTATGATCGCAATCACTTACCAGTGTCTATTATTTAACCCATTGCCCCTCACCCAGTAGGAATCGCTCAAATGTCTGTTAACGCGAACACTAGACCATAAAGCATTCTCTCCCCATCCTACCAAAAATCCAACATAATAGGAAACAAAAAATGAAATTTACCAAGTCTGCTGGAAAAAATAAACACCAAAAAATTCTTAGAAAATATTATTTTTTCCTGAGTCACCCCATATTTAGGCAACCACACTCTAAATAGGCACAATTTCTTGCGGACAAGGAAAACACGAGTTTGTTCTGACCCACTGCTACCATGACCTGGGCACAAATTTGATGGGAGATTCCACTGTGATTGTGTAGTGTTTCTGTTCTTTTATCAATGGTATTTTAGAGATCAAGGCTGAGTACAGAAAATTCAAAAACCCTCCACATTAGTACTCAACTACCGGTGATAAAATCCAAGTGCCAAAACCAAAATCGTGCAGGATGATGCAACTCATGATCTTTTAAGCATGAGAAAAAGAACAGCTTTCCAAAGCAAGAAATTACAGGCAGCCACAGGATATAATCAGGACATAGTTCAAGTGACTATCAAGTAACACATTTGCACTAGTTTTTTCAAAAATTACTTTTTAATTGGTTGATGACATTTTAATAACAAAGAATCATAAAACTAAGATACCTTGAAGCTTTAACCCTTAAGAATTCAGGCAGGCTTTATTTATTCTTTTAACTATTTAAATGTAGGAATCTATTTAAATGTATTATTCTAATTAGTTAAATTTACTATTCTGCTGTCTAGTCACTGAAGACACAATGACCTTAACATCTCAATTGGAAATAGCACCTGAAACCATATTGTTAGGATGGCAGGAACACGCAACACACAACCAGGCAACTGAGTGAAACTTTCTTCTTTTAAACTGTCATTTCCTGTGTACCACTGCACATAGCCATTGTTCTGGGAGACAGAGTTTAGCAGAATCCCTGGAGACTGACCACTGGCGACTCACAGATTAGCTGGAATGTTGTCGCACCAATGGGTTTATCAACACAAATCACTGTCCCGCAGAAATCTGTTTAACATTTAAGTACCAGCATGGCAGGGTGGGTGGCAGGGAACACGAAAGACAAGTCCACTTTCACCTTCGTTTCTTCTACTAGAAGAACCAAGGATAGGATTTCAGGTACATGTCTGAGAATTACAACTCTCCATCCAGTCTGCGGAAGCACTAGACTATTACAGTTCGTACTTCCTCCACATACTGCACATTGGCTTAAAATAAAAGCAATTAATAGTTGATAAATTAAGGCATTCATATTATTTATTCCGTTCCAGTATTGCCAGCAAGTCACAAACATATGCAGGGATCAGAGTAGAATCATTACTAGCCCTGGCAACTGGACTTAATGCTGCCTCGGATACTAAGCCTTTGTTACGTTGTTACAGAACTGCAGGGCAGGAGAGAAAACAGCACCAAAAGGTGACTTTCTAGACAAGAAGAACACAGTATCCTGAGGTTAAAAATGACCCTAACAGTTACCAAGTTTTATCAACCTATGGTGCCTCTCGAACCAGCTTCAGTAAAAGACCACGTAGTCTTCCCCCATACCCATCTGCGGTGGACAGACGCATGCCCTTCTGTGCATGTTCTGTTGCACATAACTAGAACACAGCCTTGCATACACACTTCACCATGGGAATTCAACAACATCCGACCTGATTTATGCTGGTTCAAGAAGAGGAGTCCACTGGTCAGCTGCCTGACTACTGAGAAATGGGAAATTGCTACAAAAGTTGCTAAATGTTTATGCTGACTTATTAACTTATCTCTTCATGGGCCAGTGACAGCTGGAGTACCAGTCCTCAGGCCGCACACTTTGGAGAAGGTTCACATACACTGTGACACTCTAGAGTCAGATTGCCTGGTTTATAAGGTGGCTGTGCTGCCTGTCTCCAGCTGTGACCCCAGGAGAGTCACGTGACCTCTCCAAGATGCTGCTTTCTCTTCTGTGAAGTGATAATAATGGCACCTCCCTCTGGGTTGGTTATGAAGATAAACTGAAATAACTCATATAAAGAGCATATCATAGTGCCTAGCATGAGTAAGCACTCAAAAGATACAAACGGGGACCAGGTACAGTGCTCACACCTGTAATCCTAGCACTTTGGGAGGCTTGGGTGGGAGGACTGCTTCAGGTGAGGAGTCCAAGACCAGCCTGAGCAAGAGTGGGGCCTCCCTCTCCACAAAAAATAGAAAAATTAGCCAGGCGTGGCAGTGCACGCCTACAGTCCCAGCTCCTCAGGAGACTGAGGCAGGAGGATCACTTGAGCCCAAGAATTTGAGGTTGCCATGAGCTACGATGATGCCACTGCACTCTAGCCCAGGGATGCAGTGTAAGGCAGCTTAAGACCCATTAAGACACCACCCACAAAAAAAAAAAAAAAAAAAAAGATGGGGAGGGAACATGAACAGGAGGATTAACGAAAAAACAATGAAGCCATCTAGAGTCTCCATTTAACTAAAAGGGCCAATGGTCAGAATTATGGTACATCCATGGAAAGAAATATAGTGGAGCCATTAAAAGAATATAGTTTGTATGAAAAATATGTCCAGCAACAAGTAAAATACTAAAGTTGAATGTGTATGTGTATACATACATATACATATATATACACATACATACATATACATATATATACACATACATACATATATATATATATATATATATATAGAAGGTAGGAGGATGTTGGGATCCCAAACAAAAATCATACATCAAGGACACTAACCACCATGAATAAGTTAGCACAAGCAATCTATTTAGGACCCATACATGTATACTACCCTATCCTCATGATCCACAAGGCTTCAGATAGCCAAGTTCTCATAAACTGTAACACAACCTTATTTAAAACATTTAAAAAATAAAATATAGTGAATAAGCAGCAAGAGATTGACATAAAAGATCAGGCAGGTTTAAGAAAACAGAACTTCATGAAATATTAATACATCTTTAAACTCGCCTTGGATTTTATATTTCAACAGCAAATCTGACACCACTGAATAGCAAAGCAAATAACCAAAGACAAACCTAAGAATCCAAAATGGCGCACAAAGAAACAAGATGATGGAAAATGAGAAAGATTATCAAAGGACACAGGGAAGAAACTGAAATGATTTAACCTATATCTAAGTAAAGAAAAGACTAAGAAGGAGAGTAAAGAGAAAAAGAGAGGAAAAATATCTTAAAACAGTGGCTGAGAATTTCCCAGAACTAAGGAAAGACACGAATCTACAGATACCGGAACATAAAGGAGGGAGGGACATCCGTGACTGCACATTAATCAACTATGCAACATTAAGACGAAGTCTCAGAAACCACCCAACAGGCAGATGATCCACAAAGAAACTAAGATTGGCAACTACTTCAACAGGGAAAAAATGAGACAATATAGGATATCAAGAAAAACTATCTTTCAAGAAAGAGGTAAAACACGCATTTCTAATATAAACCAAAATTGAGAGTTTATCTCCAACAGACCTAACTAAGAAAGCTTCTGAAGGATGAGCTTATCCCTGAAGAAAGGTCTGCAATGCATGAAGGAAAGGTGAGCAAATTATTTTTTTAAAAAGTAAAAATCTAACAAAGATAGTATCTAATTCATGAGGTTATGACTAAAATACTAAAGAATATCATAAGTCAAAAGAGAATGATGAGAATTAAAATG
>CAUYSK010075509.1:0-41105 GCA_963575035.1 Avahi laniger
GTGTTGACTTTGTCCTCTTCTGCTTGCAGGTCATCCAGGGTCTGCTGGTGGGCCTCTTGGAGGGCCTTCTTCTCCTTGGTCAGCTTTGCGATGGTTTCATCCAGGCCTGCCATCTCTTCTGTGAGGTTTTTCACCTACAAAAGTTAAGAAAGAGATTATTTCTCCTAGAAAACAACTTGGTGGCAGAGCCCCTGTGTAGTATTGTAGAATATGGTTCATACCTTATTTTCTGTGGCATGTTTCTCCTTTTCAACCTTGGCCAGTGTCAGCTCAAGGTCATCAATGTCTTTTTTGAGTTCTGAACATTCATCCTCCAGTTTCCTCTTCTTGGCCGTCAGCTCAGCATTGATCTCTTCCTCCTCCTCAGCTCTCTCAGTTGCCTCCTTGATTTTGGCCTCGAGCTGGATTTTGTTTTTAATCAGTTGCTCACACCTTTCCTCTGCATCAGCCAAGCTATCTGCTTCCTGTGAAGAGATTTATTCAGATATTTAGAGTTTGTTTCTTATTTTGAAAATTGTTTTTGTGCAAAAATAATGGTGTTTTCCTGAATTCTGTTAAAATTGTCAGTCTGAATATAAGTTCAACTAAATTGAACATTGTTACATGGCCTGGAGAAATGCAGCTAATTAGAAAGGAGACTATGACTTTAGAAACAAAGTAGTTTTCAAAATGATTGAGTTTGAATCATTTAACTGTTTAAAAAATAGTGTGTTGAAGTGTGGAAGGACCTCTAGACAGGGCAAAGGGATGCCTGGGTTCTTGCCCGGTATTGCCTCCATTTGTATGACCTTGGGCAAATTGCTTTATTCTTCTTATTCTCAGTTTTTTCATTTGTAAATAAGGGGGTTGGAATAGATGATTGCTGAGAGCTTTTCAACTGTAATATTTAAAGATCATGATTTAGTTAAGTTGGTTAGTTTTGTTTTTGATCATTCCCTTGCCTCCTCAAACAATTAATTGCTAGATTGAGTTAAAAAAAGAAAAAGAAGAAAAATAATTTAAATACATTTTCATGCAGCATTTTTATACACTAAAACCTTCCTGATAGCCCATGATAGTGCTATAATTGTCCACAATTTACATTTCCATTTAAAGAATTAACTATTAGTCTCAAAATGAATTTTATTTTTTGAAACTTTTATCCCAATTTTTTATTTTGAAAAGTGTTAAACCTACAGAATAGCTGTATGAATAGTACAATAAATTGCCATATACCATTTACCTAAATCCTCAAGTTGTAGACATTTTATCATACTTGTTTTTTTTCTCTCTAAACACACACATACTTCCCCCCCAATCATTTGAAAGTAAATGGCAGATACGATATTTCACCATTTCTCTCCTAAGAACATGAACATTCTCCTACAATACCATCATTACAAATAAAGATATTGTCATTGATATAGTAATATTTTCTAATATGCTATCTATCTTCAGATTTCCCCAGTGTCCCAAAAATGTTCTCTGTAACTTTTGTCGGTTTTGTTTTATTTCTATATGCAATACAAGCAGTAGGCCTAAACTGTATCATAATTCTTAGAGAGTTGTAGAGTTGACCAGGCAGAGATTCTTTTACTTAGAACAGTTCTACTGAAGGAAAAGTTGATGAGCTGTTCTTAACTCTTTCTGTTTTTGTGTTTTTGTTTGCTTTTGCTTTTGTTTTCCTATTCACCTTCTAATCCTGGTTGATATGGAAAACCTATGTTGAACCTCATAAATTTTGAAAATTTTCAAACCCATATAACAAGTTAGAAAAAAAAAAAAGAATCAACAGTGATAATCATGAAATTAGGTTCACCAGTTTTTAACATTCTGCCACATTTGCTTTATTGAGTCTTCTCCTCTCCCCCCATAATTATCAAAACAAATTTTAGACTATATGAGAACATGGAATTCTGAGAAACAATAAAGTTTTTATAATTGACTAATTAAAGGACTCAAATAAAAATCAGTCTAACTTATTAGATTACTCTGGCCTGGGGAATTTTTTTTAACTTCCCAATGTTTGTTTTATTCTTAAATGTTTAAAAATGTTTAAATGAAATATAATGGGGATTTCCTAGGGTTCCTCTGCTTTTCTTTTTTTTTTCTTCTTCTTGAACTTTACTGCTTAATGCTTCTATTTTTAATGGTAATATACTCAACACATACTCATTGATGATAACTATGAAAACAGGTTATGATAGAGAGGCTGTGGTCCCATGCTTTTAGAAAAATGTAACCTTTAGATAAGTGAAGCTATCAGAAGGAAAAATTGAAAATGGCTAAAAAATTTAGGAAAACTGTCCTTTTCACAGGTTACTTTATGACATTGTTAAGCCTATTGAACCTAGAAAGTGGCAGGTTCTGTTTGGCCAGTGTGCTGTCACTAAACTTACACCCCACCCCGATTACCGCTCCTTACTGAGCCAATAAACAGAGGCCTGAGGAGCTCAAGATTTGTGTCAAAGAAGAATCAGGGAGAACACATGGCTCTACCTCACACGCTGATATTTCAGTTCAAGTAAATACAAATAAATTTACTGAGCTCAATCTTGGAAGTTGGGGCAAGGAGATACAGAGAGAAATAAGATTAACTGTCATTCTTGAATTTAAATACAATCTCATAGACTTGCGTTCAGCAGAGAAAGCTATACTTTTAAGGCTGGGATGAAGCCAAGGCAAAAGAGTAAAATATCTGACTGAGATCTGGGGGCTTGGCTTTAAACTGCTTCCTTCATGGCTGTTAAATTTTATGATATTACTGAATAAATTATTCAGTCTTTCCTTTTCCCTTCGTAACTTGGAAGTAATTGTGCCTTTCCTTCCTCACAGAATATTGAAAGATAAGTGAAGTACTAAAAAAGGCAACTTGAGGTTTCTTATTTTTTAAAGATAAGGCCATTTGTAAATCCAAAGTATATACATATTCCAGAAAAGCTTCAGTAAGATGGTGCATTCAGAATATGGAGTACTTACAGATTGAACCTGGAGTTGCAGGTCATTTTTCTCTTTTAAGAGAGTGACCATTTTTTCCTCCAATTCCTTCCTTTTTGCCTCTGACTTGGCGAGTTCGTCTTTGGTTTTCTGGAACTCCTCCTTCATGGTGGCCATCTCCTTCTCTGTCTCCGCACTCTTGAGGAGGGGCTTGATCTTGAAGAAGAGTTTCATCCAGGGCCAGTGTTTGACATTCATGAAGGCACGGACATTATACTGGATGCAGAAAAGGGCTTCTCTGCAATGGCATGAAAATGTCAGGGTAGATTGATCTCTTAGAGGCATTGTTATTATTATTTATTATACACAAACTCCCCTTTTAATGAATGCTCCCCACATATAAATGATATGTCAAATTCTGTACATGTCATGTGCACATGTACACACACACACACACAAACACACACACATTCTCACACACTCAAAGTAGTCGTCAGTATAACCACTTTGCTAATGTGAGTCATGTTCATATCAAGCAAATATGTGTTCTTGATCTCTGTCAAACTAGCAAAGAAGCTGACGTTAGAGGGTAAACACTGTGACTGTATGAACAACATGTACCGTTTGACATATTACAGTATTAGTGATTTGGGAGTGGGCGTGGCAGTTGCAAGCTGACCATGCTGCTTTGCTGTTGGCAGATGGATATGAACTGTGAAATGGCATAGGTTGCTTTCTGTATTGCCCCACCTAAACTGACTTTGTGATTCATCATGTCTTCCTTGAAGCCACTCCTCTTATTCTGAACACCACTGAGTTATCCACTCTGTAAACTTCTTTTGTTAGCTTCTTCAGATAATATACTGGCTTGTCTTAAATTCTTTCAGTTGCCTCAGTCTTACATGCTTAATTAGATTGTTAATATTCACAGGTCATTTAGCATGGATTGATCTCCAAAATTTGTTTTATTTAAATAAAATCGAAAAATAGTAATAAAAGATAGCCCCTCTGCAAACTATAGTCATAGACCGGCTAGGTTTGACTACCTTATAGCAATGTATATATCTCTTCCTTCAAACTTGTTAAAGTAGAAATTCTGTTTCTATAGGTTCAATTTTTGAAACCTGTAACTCTGCAAAGGCAGATACCATGACACAAACCATAATGTAGACACATGGAAGACACTCAGGAGCACTTATAATACAGACCTGAATTAGTACAGATATGTAAAATGAATGTGCAGTATGTGTGTAAGGAGAGGGAATGCAGTAGTGCTGGGTAGGTAAGCTGGGTGGGGTTAATTACAGAAAGGAGAAATGAAAGTTTTGAATTGTTAAATAGATAGATTAGGATGCGGGAAGAGGGCTTGTCAAACATGAGAATAGGAGATAAGCAAATTGTTTATCCTGGCTGGAAAATGCTTTGTGATTGGACATGATAGATGAGGTGGGGAATAGAGAGGGCCTTGACGGCCAAGCGAGGCAACTGGCGTGATGACAAGAGTGCTTACTGCAGACTGTTGCTGCAGCTATGCGGGAGCTGGATGGAAAGGAAGAAACTGCAGGCAGAAGAGAAGTTTGGGAGGGAATCCAAGTGTGAGGGCTGAAGCAAAGGGCCGATGTCTTGTGGTGATGAGCTCTGAACTGGGTGAGAGGCACATATTAGCCACAAAATGAAAGAATTAATAGTAAGGAAAGCTAATCGATAGTCCCTAAGGGATCTTATAATCCTGATATTCTGTGTGGTTGTTACCTCCTTTGCAACATCTTCTGATATTCTACCCTCATTAGGAATCCCCTACAGACTGCTTGTGTTCTTGTTATAATCTGGGCCAACTTTTCATCTCTCATTTCTTCCAGAAGACCCAAAAGTCCAGCTTTGAAGAAAACCTGGCAAAAGGAATAGTCAACAAATCATTCCCATACTACAGGAGACACAGAAATGGCAGAAGATACTTGGATGAGGTATAAATAAATAACAGATATACCTTGGTATGTCCAAATTTATATTGGGTATGATCAATATCAATAGAGGCAAGAAGTTTCTCGGAAGCCTTCTTACTGTCAATGAACTGTCCCTCTGGAATAGCACTTGCATTTAAAACTTTGTATCTGCTCAGTTAAACAAAGAAAGAGTGGTTAGGAAAATGCAATCACATGCAAGCCAAATGACACCAAAACAAAAGATCAAAAAACATATGAGAGCAAAAGTAAAAGCAGAAAATCCAACTGTCCTATAAAGTCAGACAGTAAAACAATATGACTTCCTGTTGCATGTCATCTTCCTGTTATACTTCTAACCTGTTAGTCTGTCCTACTACCATAGGACTAATTATTTGACTTCTTAATTTTATAATGTATGCTAAGAAGGGTGCCTCACATCTCTGCTGAGTCAAAACATTTTAAAAATATGCTAAGAAGGATATATGAAATATAATTGAACAGAGGACAAAGATTAAGGTGGTAAAATATTCACAGCATTCAATGAAATACAACAAAGAGGACTGACCTTTGTTTAAAATCCCCATATAAGATTCTGCTTGGGAATCCTTTCCTACAGATGCGGATGCCTTCTAGCACACCGTTACACCTTAGCTGGTGCAGGACAAGTTCATGTTCCATTGCCCCTAAAAATATAGAATAATACTTACTGCTGGGCATTTAATTTTCAAACCTAAGACCGTTTGATTATTTGATGCTCTGTGCCTTACCAGGAGTTTTGGTTTCATTGGGAATGATACACCGTACAAAGTGAGGGTGTGTGCTCCTTAGATTGGTCATCAGTTTATTTAAATTTTCCTAGAACCAGACAGAAGGGATTTGATGAGAAAGATTTCAGATTGCTTTTTTTGTAATTACGTAGAATGAACCTAGGCAGTCTTTTAACTACGGCATAAGTCTGTGAGGCTTCAGTTGCTCTGTATTTTGAAGGTCTCAAGAGTTCTAGCCTGCCAAATAACCAAAAGGCCAAAGTACTGGGAAAAAATACATATTTCTAAGATACTGATTTATAACACCTACGTTTTGCCTTATAAACAAACTGCAAATTCAGTAGCCTTGATGCACAGGAAGTGTTTCTCAGTTGGGAATCAGAAGACAAAAGACTGTGGCCTCTCTCTGCCACTAATGAGCTGCCTGACTCTATAAAATTCCTTTTGTCTTTCTGGGTCTTATCTAAAAATAGTTGAATTTGTCTCTGAGGTCTCTTTCTTCTCTCGGAGTGCTAATAATTTTTGCAGTAGCAGTTTACAGTGGTAATCTAGGTTAGCAATTCTCCTGACTTTTGCCATTCCTTCCTTGAATTTATTATTCCTTGAGATCTCTGACTTCTTGTTTTGCTTTGCTTTTTGAAGAGTCTAAAATTTTGAGACTATATAACCTTGCGTGGTTAGATCTTGGGTACCTGAAAATATCTACAATTTGAAGCCTATAAGAGAGAGTTATTCCAGAAATAGAAAATCGATTATGACAGAGGAAGATGTTTTACTCAGTCACGGAAAACTCACATATAATATTTCTCAGTATTTCTTAGGTATACTCTTAGGAAGTCACATTTTTTTTTTTTTTTCGCATCTTGGTTAACCATTAGGAAATGAAGAAAGTAAGTAATGTGAGTTTCTAATCTTGAAAACATGTACAAGGACAAGTTGATGAAACAAGAATTTATTTGGTAAGATACTATAAGTTGGTAGTGAGAAAGAAAAAGAGCAAGAGCATTTTTCTTGTTTAGGGCTTAAGTCTGTGTGATATCTGCATTTTAATTTTAAAAGGAATGAGACTTAGCAATACAAATTTTGATAAAGCAGTCATTAGTCCGGACATTTAGCATATTTCCCTTTGGAAGAACCGGTTCATAAGCTATGTAAGAAAATCACATTATTTTATAGTAAAATTATTGTTCTTTTAATCTCAAGAGATGTTTTCTAGTTTAATCATCCATTCAAATCGCTAGGCTTGGCTTTTTAGATGATTTTCAGCTATAATAAAAAATTAAATCCATCTCAGAGGACAAAGATGTGTTTTGGTGGAAGATGTCCTAACAAGTGTATCTCAGGCTTATTCTCAAAGGGCGACATTAGTAGAATAAGAATACAACCTTCCACAGGGACAGCTTTGCAGTTTAGCTACTACGCTTCTTTAGAAATCAGCCTCATTATGTCATAAGAAAGCTTCTAAGGACATTTGGCATTGCTGAATACTTTAGATAATCATAATGAGGAATAATGGGTAAAGCATCCATCACTACAGGAGGAGTAGTTCTTTGACTGTACCCTGACAAGAGTGAATATTTGAAGTGATTCCTATTAACATTTCATTCCCTCATAATTTATTCTAAATCCTATAATTATGGTAATTCATAGAAACTGAATAGATTTTTCAAATTAAATTTGTACTTTACCCTGAAAAGGGCAGACACAGTCTGGAAAGATGAGCCCTTCTTCTTAGTACCTTTCTTTGTGCCGCTATCTGAAGTAAAAAGAAAACCCCTT
This sequence comes from Avahi laniger, assembly GCA_963575035.1. Classification (NCBI taxonomy): domain Eukaryota; kingdom Metazoa; phylum Chordata; class Mammalia; order Primates; family Indriidae; genus Avahi; species Avahi laniger. The sequence goes on from CAUYSK010075509.1 coordinate 7,406, forward strand.
AATTAGAGTAGAATACCAGAGGTTTATATGAACATATGTTATATGAACATTCTGTGGGAATAGGTTTCATTTAGATTAAAGGCACAGAAAGTACCTGCTTCAGCACTAGCATATGTAGAAAAGAGACTAGCCAGAGTCCTCATTGCAGACTTCTGGTACAGGCCAACCACAGTGTCATTCAGGGGGTCCTTATTTTTGTCAAGCCAACCAGTGATGTTGTAGTCCACAATGCCAGCGTAGTGGATCAGGGAGAAGTGGGCTTCCGCCTTGCCTTTGACCACCCTGGGCTTCTGGAAGTTGGCAGACTTGCCCAGGTGCTGGTCATACAGCTTGTTCTTGAAGGAGGTGTCTGTTGCCTTGGGGAACATGCACTCCTCTTCCAGGATGGAGAAGATGCCCAGTGGCTGAATTCAGAAAAGTAGACATTTGTGTCAACATAACTTCTCTCAAAAGATATAGACATGGTGGCTGTCGTTTGATTGAATTATGAACACCCCCAATTAAATATGTGTATGAAATAAACTAGGGTCTTAGCTCAAAGAAGTTCCTTTGTTATTACTAGAATGACTTTTCCACCATTCCTTCTCACATTCAATCTGTAGCATGATTTTTAATTGAAAGAATAGCTAGATACAAACTCCAAATGTCAGCACAGCATGTGGAGGTGACTTATTAAAATGTTAGGTATTTATCAATTTTTTTCCCATTAAGTGAATAAATCTTTGTCAAAGTTTTATTTTGCTTTGAAAAGGACTTACTGACTTAGAATGATGTTGGCTCTATGTGCAATTAATTAAACAGTGTATATAAATAACCTTATTTAAGATATTTTCTGTACATAATCTCTTTAAAGATAGATTATGAAGTAGCATGTACACTTTGACTTTTTGAATTCAAACAAATTAGCTTTCATGAAAGCACTAGCTGTATTATTTATGCATTAATATTTATTTAGAAAAAATATTTTTATTACTGACATCTTGGCTCATAGTGGAAATGGATTAAGAACTAATGAAGGCATTGCTTCTACTGAAGCAGGCCATCTCAAATAGAGTTTTCAGTGCTGTTTTGAAATTGGACTTGACTCAGTATCTGAATAAAAATTGTTAGAACAAAACTAAACTGTCAGATCCATCTTATATAGTAATTTTGCAGTTTGTTCAGATCTCAAACTATTTGAGATTACACTAATATTTTCTAGAATTAAGACATCTGGGAGAGTTATTCTTACAGCCTGACCTTTCTTTAGAAGTCAAGCAGACCTACCTTCTCGATGAGCTCGATGCAGGCAGCCAGGTCCATGCCGAAGTCGATGAACGTCCACTCGATGCCTTCCTTCTTGTACTCCTCCTGCTCCAGCACGAACATGTGATGGTTGAAAAACTGTTGCAGCTTCTCGTTGGTGAAGTTGATGCACAGCTGCTCCAGGCTGTTGAACTGCACCACACAGTAGAGATTTCCAATATTATTAATGAATGAGTTTTTACAGTAGTAAAATTCATTACTTAAAAATTCTTTTATTGGGAAAATGTGGAATATAGTAATGAGATACAATTTAAACTAATCGTTCCTTCAAAATTGAAAAAAATGATTATTATTGACATGAACCTTTCTCATGAATTCTGGGCATTATTTAGGGGCCCAGGTATCAATTAAATAACAAGCATTCTGGTAGAATTCATCTCCTTTGACCTCTAAGATTACATGGGCAAAAATACAGATTAAAGTACAACCATGGTCCTGTGTGTTAGGGTTCAGATTTAAGGGTAAGGGGGGATGTAAGTTATTGGAAAGCCTCACTCCTGTTACCACCCCCACTCTCCAATTCAAGATAAAGTTCATATTTTCACCTTTGGCTGTCACATTACTCAGGAAAGCTTATCTTAAGGACCATTAGTATAAAGCTCTTGTTTTATAAAGTGAAATGAATAGGCCTAATTTCTCTTATATTCATATCAAACATTTGGCAAATCCCATATGTTAAGTGTGTGAAAGTAGAGACCTGATGTACCATAACAATTGAAGATCCAAAAAGTCTTTGTAATATTATAATTTACTCCCTCATTTTATAGATGATGAAGCTGATACCCTGGAGATGAAATAGTTTGTGTGTAAGATGAACCTGGAAGGGGAGAGACTATCATTTGTCTTTGGACTTCTGCCTTTGAGCCTTTTCCTCTCCATGGAAGATATCTTGTGTATGGAGCAGATGCTACAGATCTGGGTTCCTCTCCTGGCTTTGTCTTATATGGCTGTTGGATCTTTAGCTAGTGTTTTGATTTCCCTGCTTCTTAGTTTCCTGTGTATGTAATTAGGGATAATGTTAGATACTCCTTGGGTTGTTTTAAAGATCAAATGAGGTAACATTTTCAAGTCCCTAGTATAGAGCCAGAAATACACTGACTGCTCAATAAGTATTAGCTGTTACTATTATCACATTCTGTTATCTCTTAGATATTTTGGAGATAGCAGTTATTCTAGGTGCAGTGTTGGAGCAAGCAATGTGGATACTGCAAATGTAAATGAATAATGATAATACCTATTAATAGTATATAAAAGATCACAATTGCCTACCTCTCAGTTTCCATTAATATGAAGATAACTCACATCAAAGATCTCAAAGCCAGCGATATCCAAGACCCCGATGAAGTACTGCCTGGGCTGCTTGGTGTCCAGCTGCTGGTTGATGCGGGTGACCATCCACAGGAACATCTTCTCGTAGACGGCTTTGGCCAGAGCACCCACCGCATTGTATACCTTCATAGATAGAGTAATGTTCGTTGGCATTATTACAGACGTGTCATGAAGGCCTGAGATGTGTGTTATTCACTGAGGTCATGCACTTACCTGCTGCACGGTCTGGCCTTTGGTGACGTACTCATTGCCCACCTTGACCCTGGGGTAGCAGAGGGCTTTGAGCAGGTCAGCAGAGTTCAGACTCTGGAGATAGGCTGCCTTGTCAGCAACTGCAGAGACACAATTCAGGAAATGTTGTTTAGTGGTGGATATCCTCTTTAACCTAATCTTTCCATTTCTCTCCAATTCTTTTTTTATTATTCTATAGAAGATCAAATGTAGTTCCCTATACCTTAGAGCATATGCTTGCCACTAAATATTTGATCAGTTATGCTGGCCTTTAGTTATGGGTTGCAAGTAGCTTTTGAGAATTTTTTCATCAATAATAAACATAAGTTTATCAGTTTTCATTGCAATATTTATGCAAACTAAAAGCCAGAGTCTCTGTTTTTAAGACACATTGGCCTAGTTGAAAGGATAAGATAAATATTCACATTAGGGAGAGGTGAAAGTCAGAATATTTGAGTTCTTATCTTAGTTTTGCCCCTCCCAATTTAATCTTACTGCATTAATTTCTTTATCTGAAAATATGGGTATTAAATTTCAATAGGTGATCTCTGTAGAGTTCCTTTCTAAAATTTTGTCAATGACTACAATGTGAGTAAATGCCACATGTCAGGTACAGAGATAACTGCTTAAAAGTTTAGAGGCAGGAGAGATAATATCAAGTTTGAGTGGTCAGGAAGGCTTTAAATGCAGATGACTAGCTTTCTATGGTAGGTCCTGTACATTGCGTGTTCTTTCCATATGTAGAGTATATGATTTTTCTTTTTCAATTCCTTTTTGATTTGCTGCCTATATTGTCTATAGGCTTATATATAGACAACACATGCATGCAGATGTCTCTAGGAGCACCTTTCACTCCTAGCCCTGTGTTTGGGCAGATTCTCTATTGCTAGTTACTAGATTTTCCTAAGCAGTGCTAAAATAGACCAGTGTGCAAAGTTATCTTATATACCCACCAGATTGCTAAGGCAAAGCAGGAACACTATTCCGTCTCATTCTGTCTTACAGGTTGTGCTTATAAGTGGCCACTGGGTTCACTGTAACTGATTAGGGCTTGATAGAAATGATAGAGATTCAGAGATGTAAGGAAGGGAGGGGGTGATCAAAGCATGCAGTGTGTGTAAATGTGTATTTGCCCTTCAGAAGTACATCTACAAAGGAGAAGTGAAGTGTAGAATAGGAGTTTTTTGGGGGCGCTATATTGTCTGATTCAAACCCAGATGGAGGTTCACTTGGTACCTTCAGTGCCGTCTGGCTCAGCTTGTTCCTCGCGCTGCTTTTGCTTGAACTTCATGTTCCCATAATGCATCACGGCCCCTGTGAGTTTATAGATGGACACTTTCTCTTCAGGAGTGAAGCCCAGGATGTCAATGGCACTCTGGAAGAAATGATAGGACAAAAGTTAGGGCAAAAGAGACTAACTTAGAGGAGAATTTATGCAATATCCTAAGGTAACCACATCTATTGTCATTCCTATACATAATGGATTTTTTAAAAAGTGTGTGTAACTTACATCTGTGGCCATCAACTCTTCTTGGTCATCAATACTGGGGACTGTGATCTCCCCCTGACTGACAAAGGCATAGTCGTATGGGTTGGTGGTGATCAGAAGCATTTCTGGGCACAAAGAATTCAGAGTATACATTTTACATTAGAAGATGTTAGTACAGTGATTAACTTCTAGCCTGTGAATTTAAGTTCTTTCTTACCAATTAGATCTGGCTTCTTATTGGAAGTGATCTGATAAAAAATATGATAGCTTCTTTCAGCCTTTAGCTGGAAAGTAACTCTAGACTTCTCCAGAAGATCTGGAAAGCGAGAGAGAGAGAGAAAGAGAGAGAGAGAGAGAGAGAGAGAGAGAGAAAGAGAGAGAGAGAAAGAGACATTGAGCTAGAAAAAAATAGCAGTGCTTCTAAGATACTAAATGAACCTCAGTGTCTCTGGCCAGAATTGGGGGTATTACATTTGACTCCACTGAGATTTCAACTTGATCAATCCTGTGGTTGTACATACTAGACTTGCAGATGAATATGGCAATTGCCCATGATTCTCACCATCTAAGGGCAGCAACTGAAGCATACCCGCTCTAGAACAAATGGTTTTTTATGTGGAGGATCCATGACCTCTGTATTTTAGTTGACCCCTAAAATCCCCTCCTTCTGTGGATCACCTACGATTTACTTTGGTGTGAGGGGCCACCTTGGAAGCATCTTCCAAAGCTCAGATCAAGAGCAAATCACGTGGATGTATCGGGAACCCATAGGTAACTCATAGGAGTCCATAGGAAGCCCTAGTATTTGTCCTGGAAAAAAAAGTCTTAGTTGCTTCTGAGCAGGAATTTCTCTAGGATTTGATACAGAACCAGCAGTCTGAGATTGAGATAAATGGAGCACTCAGTGGATCATGGATAAATCTGGCATTAGCTCACAGGCAGCACTGGCAGAAGATCACTCTTTTACAGACTTGGTGCACAGCAAGTGTTCAAAATATCCCTGCAAATGAAATTACTTGTCTCTCTGTTTTGATTTTCAGTGGTCCAGTTACTCACAGGTTTCGATATCAGCAGATGCCAGCTTCCCTGTAGTACCGAAGTGGATTCTAATGAATTTACCCTTGAAAAGATAAAGATTATTTAGTATTAGAAAACTGAAGCACACAGAGAAATGCAACTGAAATATAATTCAAACATGGCTACTCTGGAAGTTAAGGGCTAAGACCCCTCGGTGACTAAGAGACTTACAAAACGAGAGGAGTTGTCATTTCTCACGGTCTTAGCATTGCCAAAGGCCTCCAACAGGGGGTTAGCACTGATGATTTGATCTTCCAGAGTCCCCTGCAAAGGCAAGAGCAGTTCTCACATCTAGGGCTCCATATATCTGAGAGCCCTGACAGTCTAGATTCTAACTGTGACTATCAGACACACCTGCATTTTGCCAGATTCCTCCTTCTTCTTCTCTCCAGTTACTGCAATTGTTGCAAAGTACTGGATGACACGCTTGGTGTTCACAGTCTTTCCTGCTCCGGATTCTCCGCTGTCAAACAGAAATCCGAGAAGATATCAGAACTATGGCCCACATTGTCAACATGTAAGGCAATCACTGCAAATCAGAGAGGGAAAAATATCACATACGTGATCAGGATGGACTGGTTCTCACGATCTGTGAAAGAAATCAAGATAATCAGTTAAAAAATGAACATTCAATACGAAGATTATTGAATCAGTTCATATCAAACAGTTTGTTCTTTTTAAATGTTTGAATATGTCACCTATGATTTTGGTTTTGGGTTTAGCCTCCAAAATAGCCAATTGCCTCTTGGAGTAAAATTTGTGAAAATGAGAGACGAAGAATCATCTGGGTTGTTTTTTTTGTACTTATTAATTTCGTTGTGGTAAAATACACATAACAAAATTTACCACTTTAACCATATTTAAGTGTACATACAGGTCAGTGGTATTAAGTACATTGATTATGTTGTGCAACCATCACCACCCTCCATCTCCAATAACTCTTTTCATCTTGTAAAACTGAAACTCTGTGTTCATTAAATACTAACTCCCCATTCCCCACTCCTCCCAGGCTCTAGGAACCACCATCCTCCTTTCTTTCCTGTGAATTTGATGACTCTAAATACCTCATATAAGTGGAATCATACAGCACTTGTCTTTTTTGTGACTGGCTTATTTCACTCAACATAATGTCCTCAAGGTTCATCCCTGTTGTAGCATATGTCAGAATTTCCTTCTTTTTTAAGGCAGAATACATTGTATGTATACACCACATTTTGTTTATTCATTCGTCTGTCAACAGGCACTTGCTTTGCCTCCCTGTTTTAGCTTTTGTGAATAATGCTGCTATGAACTTGGGTGTACAAATGTTTCTTCGAGACCCTGCTTTCAGTTGTTTTGGGTGTATACTCGGAAGTGGGATTGCTGGATCATGTTTTAATTCTATTTTTCATTTGATGAGGAACTGCCGTACTATTTTCCACGGCAGCTGTATCATTTTTTATTCCTGCCAACAGTGTACAAGGGTTCCAATTTCTCTGTATCCTTGCCAACACTTGTTATTTTCTGGTTTTTTTGATAGTAGCCATCCTAATGGGTGTGAGGTGTATATTTTATTAATTTTTAAAACTTTTGTTATGGAAAATTTTGAACACACCTAAAAGTAGAGACAATAAATATTATGAGCCCCCATTGCACCGTTATTAACATTTGGCCAATTTTATATCATGCACACCTCATCCCAGTCTCCTGGATGATTTTAAAAAAAAACCCCAAGAGTTATATAATTTTATTTATAAATACTTCAATAAGAATTATAGAATTTTGAAGTCATAAGAGATCTTAGAAATTGCTACTTAGCCAGTTTCTTTTAAAAGAAAAAGAAGCTGAGACTCAGAGAGGAATAAGTGACTTTTCTAATATTAGTTACTTAGCTAGTTAAGGTCAAAGATATTTAGATCTTTTGACTTCCAGTTTATATATTTTTCTGCTACATGGCCTCCTCTCAGCTTTTGATGTCATTACTTTGAATGCTGGTAATACTAAATAAGGAAGAGGTCTGGAATTGTGAATGTTTGTGTTTATTTGCTTCTATCTTCCTTTTAATGCTATATACATTTCTAAATAATGAGAACAAACACTAAGTTATGTAACTCATATGTTGTGTTTAAATCGATTTGCCACATTTGTTAAATCTCTAATTCTATACTGATAGATTTTAGAGAATACTAAACTCTAAAAATCTATTCAGAGAAAACAGTTACAAATCTGGGTGTTATTTAGATGTAGAGGCAGAGATAGACTTTAGAGAGCTTTAAAGTTTCACTCAGGAAAGTAGATGCAGATTTTGGATCCCATTCAGATTGATTTTTTTTTTCCCGTTTAAGCAAAATCATGGAAGATTATATCACATCTAGTGGGAGCACAGATAAGAAAACAATATAGTCTCTTTTTGCAATGCTAAATGCCTGATTTTTTATGAAAATGATGTTTGGGAGCCATAAGTAACCTTGAATTTGGAGCAGCCTCAGCAAAGCCTGGGGACTGGGGACGGCGGTAGGGGTGGTGGTGTACATAGCTGTGTAAATGCAGCTGCTGAGTATTAAAACCTCTGAACGAGCCAGCGTTTGGATAATTTCTGAGAGGTAGCTAGCTCCTGTTGACAACCAAAGAACAATTTGCTGGCACAGAATCCTTGTAGAATTGCTGGCCAATTTGTAATGGGAGATTCCTATTTTATTCCTTTCTCTTTTCTCTCCCCCTTTAAGAAACAATTTAAAAACAAGTTCAATAAAACAAACAAAAAAGAAAAATAACCCTCAGTTTCCAAAATTCCATGGAACCACGAGAACTTGGGAATTTAGAATATTTCCAGAGGCAGTGCATTTGGTGTGTGGAGAGGAAAGTTTTTAAATGCTGTATGTGGGCCTATAATGCATATCAAAGCTGGTTGTTTATGCTTTTATAAGGCAGGAGTAACAGATTTTGATATAACTTTTACAAAATTTTTCTAAGAAAAGAAATTTTTTTTCTCAAATAAAAAAGCTAGATTTTTTTTCTTCATTCTAATAGGACAGAGCTTCAAAATCTTTGGGAGGTAAGTCATAGCTCTTTCTTTACTCATGTTCTATCCCAAAGGCTGGCAATATTAGCTGTGTCACTTGAAAATAAAGATAAGAATTCACAAAGTTTTCCAGCTATGGTTGATAAGTCTTTTCTTTGATTACCATGGATGAGGATATTTTTAAAAAATCAACTTGTTTTCTATCCAAATTGTAAAGTAAAAAAGTATGGAAAGCAATACATTCATTTGTAGAGGTCTACTAATTTTTTCACCTAGGCTTCTACTTCCTAGCTCTGTTAGCTTGGACACTACAATGACTTCAGGGAGCTTCACTTTCCTACTCTGTAAAATGGAATGGCTGCTGGGAAGAACATAGGGCATCGCGGCTGTGAAAGTTTTTTGAAAGCAGTGAAGCCCCGTGTGGCTTGAAAGAGGTCTGTTTGTTCATCAGAAATTCTATTTGCACATTTCTGTAAGTAGATGCCTCACTCACTCACCAGTGAGCATGAACTGATAGGCGTTGTCGGAGATGGAGAAGATGTGGGGCGGGGCCTCCTGGCGCTTTTTGCCTCGATAGGCCGTCACCACCTCGGGGTTGTACACCGGCAGCCACTTGTAGGGGTTGACAGTGACACAGAAGAGGCCCGAATAGGTCTAGGGAAATCAGAAAATTCAACATGTGGATGTTGCTTTTATTCAGAGAAATAAGTGGAATAAAAAGAGATGTTTAAGGGCACTCACGTAGATCATCCAGGCTGCGTAGCGCTCTTTGAGGTTGTACAGCACTCCAGGTTCATGTAGATGGGTCATCATAGCCATGTCCTCAATTTTGTCATATTTTGGAGGGTTCATCGGGAAGACTTGGTCTTCCCTTACAGTCAGAGTCTGGTAAGTAAGCAAGAGACCAATTTCTTTTAATAGTTGGAGGTTGGGTTTATGTTTGCCTATTTATTTTGGTATAAAACTATAATTGTACATACTTTTCACTATGTCATTCAATGTTCTTTTTAAAAAAGCCATGAAAATATATTCATTTCAGAATTTGATGTTAAGAAAATTGTTTCCTATGATGAGCTAGGACACTACCTTTTTTCTAGATTTTTTTCCTCCTGTATTCTTTTCATCATCCCAGATTTATCAGTTTATATCCTTTTATTATTTTAATAGATTACATTTTTAATTTTTCCTTTCATTCATTCCAAGAAACTTTATACTGGGAAAGTAGTGGGGATATTAATACATTATTTAAGTAAATTTTTAACTTCTGATAAGAGGAACTAGTTTTTATTTCTCCCAAGTTTGAAGATTTACTTTGGGAAGCGGGGAATTGAAGGGAAATAGTAAAGGCCTTTACTTAGTTGGGCGAAGTCCTCTGGGAAGCTGAGAAGGGGAGACGTGAGATTACTGCTGTGAATTCCTTTTGCCTTTCAAATCTGATGTCTATAACACTGACTAGAAAGGTGTTTGTATTGACAATAGGCCTAGAGATTCTCAGTAAGTTAGGCTTTAGCTCTTGAACTGAGAAGATAGAGAAATAAAACGGGAGTATTTCTCCTTATGTTTTCACTTACTGCTCCACCTTCAGTCTTTACAGTTACTTTTCCTCCTTCCTTGCTTTGTATGGTGCTCTTCACGTAGGATTCCTTGGGCTCCGCGACAAACACAGATGTTTTAGCATCAAAAGGCTTGTTTTGGGCCTCAATCCGCTCCTTTTCTGATTTTCGAAGGTAAGGAGCGGCTTCGCCAAAAACAGCCATCTCAGCGTCCGAACTTGCACTCATGGCTGCGATTTATTTAGCAAAGTATATTGCCTTGGGGAAAAAAAAAAGGGAGAAGGAGAAATAAAAAGCAGAAGTTATAAATGTGAGATAGGATTTGAAATGGAAGAAATGTTGAGCATAGCCTGCGCTGGAACTATTCCTCCGGTCTGGCAAATCCCCCGTGTTGTAACATAGTCAAAAGGACTAATTTGGAATGAGACTGTAATTGGGGCTTCATTTTTAGGACTTTGCAAATTTCCTTTCCAGATCAAATATCTTAATCCTCAGGGCCAGGATACCTACAATTGAATTAAAATGGAATCCTTACCTGTTTTTTAATCTCTAAACGTAGCAATCTCTATAGCTAAAATTCTTGATGGATTGTTTTATAGAAATTGTCATTATTTAATCCTCGCTTCTCCTTCTGCATAATGTTTGCATCTGCCATCTGCTAAGACAATCATATAGCTAGGAAAGGAAGTTTGTTTTGTGCAAATGAAGGTCGATATTTTCAAAACTACCAGGAATATCTTTGCTTTTTAGATGGCCATTTTCTCTCATAAATCAAATAATTATTTTTAAAATTTACTTTATTTTGATATTAGATGTTATGTGTCTCAGTGAGTTGTTAAAAGAACCTCTTAATACATTCTGGTACTCTGGATTTTTCATCATTTGGCTTGTTACCAAGAGACAGCATTGCCTTAATTCCAAAATCTTTTTTGACAGTCTCCTTTTGACATGAGGGATTTCAGCTGTCAGTTAATAGATCTAACCACAGAGAAAGGAGAGCTCCAGCATGAAGGCCCATCTTCCCACATAACTTCCACAAGGTTCTTTTCTTTCCACCCAGAAAAAGAAAAGAGAAAAAAGTTTAAGCGTACATCACATGCATGTAAGCCGTTGTTTCTGATTGACAGATATGACTCTACGATGTCGACATGTTAGATTGAGTTTTTCCTTTACTTTCAGGTAATAAGTCTGGAAAGGGCAGGATCACTCTTATATTAGTCATGGCATTTAGCATCCTAAGGGTGTAATACTTGCAACTTTTAAAATGAATAATAAATCTTTCTAACAACAAATAACACTGAATCATCAAAAGTAGCTAAAATATGGTTTTCACAAGGCGCTTGTGTTTACATTTTTAGATAAGAATTTTTCTGGGGTTTTAAAAAACTGTAAAATGTCTAAGTATTCAGTGTTCTGCAGTTGAGGAAGATTGGCATGGAGTCTATTGCCCCCGGACAGTTCTAAGCACAGCTAAGAACTCACTGTCAAAGCTAAATTCTGTCCTAAATGGTCCTTTAATCCTGAAACTCAAGTGAGGGGAGTCTCTGAGAACAAGACATTCTGAGAAAATGAATTTCTAGCATTTATAAGCATTCATTTGGAAACACTATCTACTGATATAACTGCAAAAACATGGAAATGGTTTATAATTAAGAATTGTTCACAGCTTCATTAGACTAAATCCCCTTTGTCATCAATAACTGAATAAAGCTGAGTTTTACCTCTGGAGTTCCAGATGAAAATGCACGTTCAAAACTGTCCCACACTGTAAAACAACAAGTTTCTTATTAGTGGTACTTGAAATTCCAGTAATATAGTTGTAGAATTAAAATTTCCCTGCTCTAAAGCCTGGCTCTGTGAAAACAAAAGTCAAAGTTGAGGGCAACTGTTTCATGCTCAGAGATAGCCACGGGGGTCAGCTCTTTCTGTCCCCTCAGGTCCTTTGAGTCCCAAGGCCCCCATCACTTACCTCTGGTTCTTGGTGGAGATAAGGTACAAGGGTGAGCCCCGCTTATATAGGAACTAATGTGCTGATGCCGCAGCTACCTCCTCTTTGTTAGGGCAAGACATTTGGCAACATGAACCCTCAGCATAGTTTGTAGTGACATTTGTCATGTTTGGATATAATTAGAAGTATTCATATCATTTTGAGTATGTGAACCAACCTCCTATAAATAATTTGACAGAGACCAATCTGCCGGTAGAGAATGCTTTCTAGTGTGCTGGGAAGGGAATCTTTGACAGGGCTGGTGGGGCCTCAAAATAAGTTCTTAAGAGCTGTATTCAGTTTGGCAGACTCTTTCATGCATGCCTCTGGTAACCGAATGATCAGATCCTGTGACACACTGTTGTCAGGGCCTTAACCACTTTTCCATGCTTGTTACCACAGGAAGCCCCCACTACATTTCCTTGGGCCACTGCCAAGGTTCATCCCTGGAATCCAGGCTTGGGCAACAGAGCCAGTCTGAGAGAGGAAATTCTGAGAGAGGAGTCTCTACCACTGGGCCAGTGCCCACCTACCTAACACTGAAAAAAGTTACTATTAGAAAATAATAGTAAATAATATTCATTATAGAAAAAAGTACAGATGAACAAAGAGAAAAATGTCTATAATTCCATTATGCAAAGGTAAAATAAGATACAGGCATATAAGTGGGATCATGTTGTAGACATATGTAGTACACATATGTCTTATAATCTGTTTTAAAAATTAAGATAGGTAATTTTCATATCACTAATGTAATTTACACCCTTATTCTTTAAAAAAATTATATTATGATTGTTCTTTTTAAATTAGAACCTTTCTATTTTTAGAAGATGGAGCACATTGAGGTATAATTTACATACAGCCAAATTCACTCTCTTTAGGTGTTGGTTGTATGAGATTTTTTTGCTTTTGTTTTTAATTTTTAAACTTTACAATAAACTTCATTTCTGTTTTTGTATGGTTCTCTGAGTTTTTACACATTCATCAGTTCACGTGGCCACCACTATAGACAGGATGCAGGACAGTTCCAGTTCTATGGGTTCGATAAATACATGCGTTGCATAACCTCTTATATTTTAATTGCATAAAAATTAAAGCCTTATAGATTAGGCTAAAATTCTCCTTTGATAAGCACTCACAATGCTAGTATCTCCCTTCTCTCTAGTGGCAACCATCGATACCAGTTTGGTTTGTAATATTCCTGGTCTCTTCTGTGTGTTTACGTATGTATTTATTTTCTGGGAAAATATAAAATTAGTAAAACTGGCATAAGAAAATTGTCCCATGGAAATGTATATTAATATAATGTATAGATGTTTAGAATGTATTCTACATAGTGTCATAGTTTATATTAATATATTTACAGACTTTTTTTCTTCTATATTCTTGGATCATTTCCATGTTAGTACATAAATAATTATTTGGAAAAATTTCAAACATATACAAAAAGTAGAGAGAATAGTATAATGAACTCAGTATACTTATCACCCAGCATTAATAGTTAATCAGTTCATGGCCAATTTTCTTTCATGTATACCCTGATCCATTCCTTACATCCCTGAATTATTTTGACATCATTCATTTTAAAATTTCTGTGTAGAATTCCATATGTTTGAGATTGCAATAATTTATTTTTTTATAAGTTGTAAAAGGTTTATCCTGGTCTAATTATGATCTTAACTCTACAACAACATCTCAGTCTGCTAGAAGTTTTAAATTTTTTAGATAGTCAAAGTTATAAAATTTTTTTCTTTATATTTTTGCTTTTTTGTATGTATCGTAAAAGAAGACCTTCCCTAAGTCAAGCAGAGTCACACAAGTGTTCTTATATATTTTCAATCTAATGCTTTTTAAAGAACATTGAGATTTATAATCTGTTTCTGGATTCCATATTTTGTACCATATTTCTATGCCAATAGCATATAGGTTTTGATGTTTAGTAGGGCATATTTTCTCTCATTATTCAAATTTGTCTTGATAATTCTTACAGTTTACTGTATGAGTTATAGAATCAATTTTTCAGATTATATGGAAAATCTTATTGGGATTTTGATTTGGATTAAATTGATTTTGTGGGTTAATTTGATAAAAACTGATACGTGACAATAGTGAATCTTTCAGTCCACAAGTATGATAAATTTTTCTGTTTATTCCAGGTCTTTTTTTTAAAAAACATGTTCTTCAGTCATTTTTTTCCCATTTTTTCCATAAAGGTCTTATGTAGTTCTTGTTAGGTTTATCCCTAGGTATTTTATAGTTTTTTGTTGTGTTGAGTGGGATTATTTTTCCTACTACACTTTCCACTTGGTTATTGCTGGCATGTGGCAGAGAAGTCTGCATAATCAGAACTTCAGTTTTGTTTGTAGCAACAGTATACTTATCTAAATTATATTTCCCAGACTCCTTTGCAGCATAGGGTAACTGTGTAACACTGTTTTTGGGTAATTAAATGCAAGCAAAAGTTGTTGGGTGGGACTTCCAGAAAAGTTCTTTTATAAAAAGAGGGCAGACTCCGCTCATACTACCTTTTGCTTTCCCTTCTTATCTTTTTCCTACCTAGACCACAGATGTAATGGCTGGAGCGATAGTCTTGAAAGAAAGGTCAAGAGAGTTTCAAAGACCTCAGCCTTGACATCTGTGAGCTGAATTTTATTGTGTGAATAAAAAAATAAACCACTAATTTTTTTGTTTACTCATATTTTTTTTTTGCAAATACAGTCCCTAACAGACACATGGCATTTCAGAAAGTTATTGATTATTTTGCTATCTTTTATCTGGCACCTCTTGCTGAACTCTGTTATCACTTGTAATAATTCATTTGATTCTTTTAAATTTTTGATATAACATGCACACATAGTCATAATTTTGTGTCTTTTTTCTCTTGTAATTTATATGCTATTTTTTCCTTCTTTTATTGCATTATCCATGACAATGTTGAATAGTATTAATATATTAATAGTATTAATACTGAGATACTTGTGTATATATCCTATACAATATAAGGCCATCCTTATCTTGTTTTTGACTTTTATTGGATTGTATTTGATGTTTCATCAAATATGATATTTGCTGTATACTTTATGTCTAGTTTGCCAATAATTTTGATCCTAAAAACTAGTTAATCTAGCTATATGCCCAAGAAAATTGAAAACGTGTTTATACAAAAACTTGTGCCTAAGTTCATAACAACATTATCCATAATAGCCAAGAGGTAGAAACAATCAAAATGTCCACGAGCTGACAGGTGGAAAAACAAATCTGGTATGTCCATGCAATGGAATATTATTCAGCCGTAAGAAGGAATGAAGTGCTAATAAATGCTACAATGTGGATGAACTCAAAGATATTATGCTAAGTGAACGAAGCTGGACACAAAGGACCTATATTTGATGATTCCATTTATATAAAATGTTCAGAATAGGCAAATCCATAGAGAAAGAAAATAGATTAATGATTTCCAGAGGTTGAGGAGAGAGGAAAATGAGGAATGACTACAAATGGACATAGAGTTTCTTTTCAGGGTCTTGAAAATGCTTGGAACTTAGTGGTCATGGTTGCATAACCTGGTGAATTTACTAAAACCACTGAATTGTACACTTTAAATGGTGAATTTTATGGTGGATTATGTCTAAAAAAGAATGCATTGAATTTTATCAGTGTTTTTTCCGTATCTATTGAGGTCACTATTTTTCTCCCCTAATCTGTTAATGTAGTAAATTACACGATAGATTTTTTTCTCACTTTTACCATCCTGGAATTCATAAAGTAAAACTTATTGTGGTTTTTTTTTTTGTGCTATCGTTTTCTGATTTTGATACCAAAATCATATTAGTCTTGTAGAATAAATGGGGTAGCTTCCCATTTGTTTCTGTTCTCTGCAGCATCGTGTTTGGGATGTGAATTACCTATTCTGTGAAGGTTTGGTAGAGTTCCTCCGTGGAACCCATTTGGACTGTAGCCTTTTTGGAAGATAAATTTTTTATTTACTTGTATTGAGGTTTTTTTATGATTATTGATTAGTTTGTTTAGAGTTTCTACTTGTTTTTTGGCTCATTTGGATAATCTCTATTTTCTTAGAAAATTACCCATTTCATGTGACTTTTTAGTTTTTTTGATATTTTTGTGCATATCTTTTCATAATAAAAAAATCCCTGAGTACTCATGTGTTCCTTTCTATTCTTTACACTGTTTAATTTTGTTCTTTTTGTTTTAAATCATATTTCCCGAAGTTTTATCTTTTTAATTTAGTTTTATTGAATAACTCTTATTTTCTAATTTATTTTCTGCTTTTAATTTTATTAATTCCTTTATTTTATTTCCTTAGACTTATTTTTATTATTTATAATTAGTTTAAAATTTCAGTGTTGCGGGGGGCAGGATCTTTTCTAGCTATTAATTCTTTTTATCGTGTGTGTGTGTGTGTGTGTGTGTGTTGTGTAGTTCATAGCCTAGTGGGCCCAAAAGGAATGAGAGATGTGGTTCTTGAGTTTGGATTTGTGTGTGTGCATGTAAGTAATAAAACAATTCAAACAGTATTCAGATAAGAACATTATCAGCAACTCCACAAATTTTAACTCTTATTTTCCTTTCCCAAAGGTAACTACAAGTTTTACTTTTATTATAACATGTCTCTGCTTTTCTTTATAGTTTTAACATTTGTATATACATCCCTAAACAATGTAGTTTAGTTTTGCTTATTTTTGAGCTTCATATGAATATGACTTTATTTTTTCTTTAGTATCTCACTTTTTTTGCCTGAAATTATTGTTGTGAGATTTTTCCACAAAGTTGCATATAGCTATATTTTATATTCATTGTTGTACAGCATTACATTGTATGATAATATGACAATTTGTTTATGCATTCTACTGTAGACAGATTTTTGGGTCGTTGCCAGTTTTTTGCCACAGTTTTTGATTTAATTTAATTAATTCATTTTTTGCCATGGTGACTGTCACCTATATGATATTTTATTCTAAAATTAATTGATATTTCTTTTGTGGCTTTGTACATGGGTCAGTTCTTTTCTTAAAAAAATCTTTATTTAGGTAGAATTTTACATACCTTAAAGGTCATCCATTTTAAGTATACAATTCGATGAGTTTTAGTAAACTTACATAGTTGTGCAACCATCACCACAATCCTGTTTTAGAATACTGTCATCAATCCAAAAAGTTCCCTGATGCTCATTTGCAGTCAACTTCCATTCAACGCCAAACCCCAGGCAACCACTGAGTTGCTTTTTATCTCTACAGTTTTGCCTTTTCTAGAAATTTTATATAAATGGAATCGACAATACATAGTCTTTTGTGTCTGGTTTCTTCCCCTTACTATGTTTTTGAGTTCCATCCATGTTTGTTGCATGTATCAGTAGTTCATTCCTTTTTATTGCTGAGGCGTAGTCCATTGCATAGAAGTGCAACATTTTGTTTATCCATTCACCAGTTGGTAGACATTTGAATTCTTCCTACTTTTTCGTTACTATGGATAATACTGTTATTAATATTCCATATAAGTTGTTGAATGGACATTTGTTTTCATTGTTTTTCTTTTGTGATTGGGTGTCAGATATTATAAGAAATGGTCAAACAAACTTGGAAGTAGTAGAGAACAGACAGAGAAATTTCTCAGAATGAAGAATTGCAATAGTAGAGTTTTTAGTAAAAGAAAGCAAGTTTCCAAGAAGAAAAAGTTTTTACTACACAATGAAGTAACAAGCTGCTCTTCCTGACATCAAAACATATTATAAAAATCTGAGATTAAAGCAGTGTAAAATTAGTATAGGTGGAGATAAGTATCTTAGTAGAACATAATACAGTCCAGAAATGGACACTTGCATGTATAGCAAGTTAGTGTAGAATAAAGGTGGCATTTCAAAATTAGGGAAAAGGAAGACAAATTCAATGAATTAAAATTGAGACTTACCATTTGACAAAAATTAAATTACTTCTTTGCCTGACACCATTTATAAAAATAAGTTCCAGATGAATTCATGTGTTAGGCATGAAAATGAAACAAAACCATAAAAGTATTAAATAATTGAAGAAGATACATAAACATATACCATATGCCCCAGGAGTAGGGGATATCATTCACAAGACAAAAAGACCGACCATACATTTATAAAACTCACTACATCAAAATTTAAAACTTCTCAATGATTAAAAAAATCTCCATACACAAATTAAAAGATAAGTGGCGGGCTAGGAAAAGCTGTTAGCAACTTATATAACAGACAAAGAAGTTATATTCAGAATATCTCTCCTGCAAATCAAAAAGAAAGGGAGATAAAAAAAAAGTAGCTAAAAGCTATAAATAGACAATTCATGGGAGAGGCAGTACAAATGGCCAATAAACTTGAAAACGTGCTTAACCTCAGGAGGTACAAGATCAAATAACAAAGAGCTAATATATAGAAATAAAAAAAATTGATAGTAGCAAATGGTGGCGGTATGGGAAAGTGGATACTCTGATATGCGGCAAGTAAGGGTGTAAATATCCAGGGCAATTTGTTACATCTTTTGAAATTTAAAATTGCAGTAATTTCACTTCTCACTCTCTTACAGAAGCACCTTGAAATAGGAAATTATTCTGAAGGCTGTGCCTTTAGCATTTCTTCTAATAGCAGAACTTTGGAAACAACTGTCTATTCAATGACTTTGTAATTTAATTAAGGGGCCACCTGTTAGGTGGTGGTGCCCTGATGATGTGATCAGTGGTTGAAACTTGACACTCACTTTAATCTGAGATTTGGATCAGCATAGTACATTTTCCACTGGTTCACTTGAAGATATAATACTGAAAACTGAAAACCTTATTTAAAATAACAATAAACTATAAAATAAAGAGTTTTAATGGATAATATATATGAGAAAACTAAACTGTGAGATATACTTTACTAAAGTCTAATTATTGGTATATTCCAACCCTTCTCTTATACGTAGATAACACTTATACAATTCTTGCATGACAACTTATTTCCTCTAGCTTAGAGTAAAGGCTCTTCCAAGGTCTGGCTTATGTCCCTTGTCCTTGTTCTTCTGGCTAGTATCCACTTACAATTAAGCCCAGGGCAAGCATTAAGTTACCAATGGTCCTTTTGCTCTGAGAGTCCTTGCCAGAAATTAGCTTATAATTCCTGAGATTCCCTTTGCCCTAAGAGTTACCTTATTTTCTCTCTTCAGTAAGTAAAAGCAGGTGAATTATAGCTACTTAAGACATCTCTACTTTTTCTAATACAGAACTCTGTAACCTAGATGGTAATTATCTTCTCTTCAACAAAAGGAAACAGCTTGCGTTTTGTATGATTTATGCCAAAGAGGAATGTTATTTATATATGTTCTTGCATGTATCAATAGCTCATTTCTTTTTATTGGTGAGTAGTCCTCTGTTGTAAGAATATACCATATTTTGTTCATCTATTTTCTGGCTGATAGATATTTTTCTTATTTTTTGTAGACATGACTTTCGTTTCTTTTGGTTAAATAACAAGGAGTGGAATTTTTGGATCAAGAGGTAGGTGTATATTTAATTTATAAGAAATAGCCAAACATTTTTTTCAAAGTAATTATACTGTTTCACATCCTCACTAGCAATGTATGAGTGATGTAGTTGCTCGGGATCCTTGTCAACATTTGTCATTGTTACCCTATAGAGTTAGCCATTCTTGTTGGTTTGTACTGGAATCCCTTTGTGGTTTTAATATGTATTTTCTAGGCCAATGATATTGAGCAACTTGTGGTTATTAGACCTTCATGGATCATCTTTATGAAGCATTTAAGTCTTTTGCCCATTTTTTATTGGATTGTTTTCTTTTAATTATTGTTTTGTATGTATTCTTTATATATAAGTCATCTGTTGAATATCTGTATTGCATATATTTTCTCCCAGTCTGTGGCTTGCCTTTCTGTGTTTTTAATAGTGCCTTGATGAGCAGTAGCTTTAATTTGGAGGACTAATTTATCATTTTTTCTTTTATATTTTGTGTTTTCTGTGTTCTGTTTAAGAATTTTTGACTGGGCATAGTGACTCATGCCTATAATCTCAGCCTTTTGGGAGGCCAAGGTGGGAGGATTGGCTTGGGACCAGGAGTTCAAGACCAGCCTGGGCAATATAATGAGACTTCATCTCTACAAAAAAAAATTTTTTTAAAATTTGCCGGACATGGTGGCGCACACCTGTAGTCCCAGGTACCTCCGCAGGCTGAGGCAGGAGGATTGCTTGAGCTCAGGAGTTTGAGGCTGCAATGAACTATGATTATGCCGCTGTACTCCAGCCTCAGCATCAGACTGAGACCCTGTCTCAAAAAAAGAATTTTTGCCCAAGGTAACAAGGATATTCTCTTATGTTTCCCTTTAGGAGATTTATAATTTTAGGATTCCCATTTAGGTCTGTTATCTGTCTTGAATTAATTATTGTATATGATATGAGTTATTTCTTCCCATAGAGGTATCTAATCAGTACAGCATTGTTTATTGCAAAGACTTCTTTCCACATAGAATTACATTGGCAACTTAGTAAGAAGTCATTTGAAAAAAAAAATGTGTGTGTATGTGTGTGTGTGTGTGTGTGTGTGTGTGTGTGTGTGTGCGCGTGTGTATAGTCTATTTCCAAGCTCTCTATTCTACTCCATGGATGTATTTGTCTACCCTTACCCTAACACCACATCATCTTAATTACTGTAGGTTTATATTAAATTTTAAAGTCTTTAGGATGAGTTCTCCACCTTTGTACTACTTTTTTTTCAAGATTGCTTCAGGTACTCTAGGTCCTTTACAATCCCATACATATTTTAATATCAGCCTGCCAGTTTCTACCAAAAAAAATATAAACAAACCAAAAAATGCCTGATGGAATTTTGACTGAGGTTATATTAAATCTGTAGATCAATTTGTGAAAAATTGACAGATTTACAATAATATTGAGTCTTCCAGTCCAAGAACATGGTGTCTCTCTTAGTCCCAATTTTAGGCAGAAAATGTTTACTATTTCATCATTAAGCGGGATATCTTAGCTGTACTTTTTTTGTAGATGCCTGTTATTAGACTGAGAAGGTTCTCTTTTGTTGCTAGTTTGCTGAGAGCTTTCTTTCCCTTGAATGGGTGTTGAATATTGATTGTCAAATACTTTATTGCATCTGTTGAGATAATCATATAATTTTTTCTTTTATTCTGTGAATGTTATGAATTACTTGATTTTAGAATATTAAACCTACCTTATATTCCTGTGATAAATTCCACTTGATCATAATTTATTATTATTTTCATTAATATTATTTTCGTATATAGTTATATGCTTCATAGTGACATTTTGGCCAGTGATGGATCACATATATGACCACATATATGATAAGAGTTGTCTTTTCTCATAAGATTATAATATTGTATTTTTGCTGTACATTTCCTATGTTTGGGTATGTTTAGATACAGAAATACCATTGTGTTACAGTTGCCTACAGTGTTTAATACAGTAATATGCCATACAGGTTTGTGGCTTAGGAGCAATAGGCTGTACCATATAGCCTGGGTGTATAGTAGGCTACGCTATGTCTGTTTGTGGAAATACATTCTGTGATGCCAGCACAGTGCCTAACGATGCATTTCTCAGAATGTATCACCATTGCTAAGCAACACATGAATGTATTGTTAGATTTGTTGGATTTAATTTGCCAACATTTTTGTTAAGGACTTTTGCATCCATCATGGTAATTTTCTGTATTGTTTTTCTATTCTCTATTTCATTAATTTCTGCTCCAATCTTTATTATTTCCTTACTTCTGCTAACTTTGGATGTAGTTTGCTCTCTTTTTTCCCTGTGCCTTAAGGTAGAAAGTTAGGTTATTGATTTGAGATCTTTTTTCTTTCTTAATATAGGCATTTACAATTATGAGGTTCTCTCTAAACTCTGCTTTAGCTGCATCTTATATGTTTTTATATGCTATATCTTCATTTTCATTCATCTCAGTATATTCTGGTTTCCCTTTTGATTTTTTCTTTGACACATTGATTACTTCAGAGGGTATTGTTAAATTTCCACGTATTTGTGAGTTTTCCAAAGTTTTTTCTACTGTTGATTTCTAATTGCATTCAATTGTGGTCAGAGAACATGTGTCATTTCTATCCTTTTAAGTTTACCATTTGTTTTATAGTCTAGTATGGTGTCTGACCTAGAGAATGTTCCATTTGCTTTTGAGAAGAATATATGTTCTGTTGTTGCTGGGTGAACTGTTCTATAGATACTTGTTAGGTCCAGTTGGTTTATAATGTTTTTCAAGTCTTCTCTTTTCCTTGTTCATCTTCTGTTTAGTTATTCGATCCATTATTGAAAGTGGAGTATTGAAGTCTTCAACCATCATTGTTGAATTGTCTATTTCTCTCTTTATTTCTGTCAGGTTTGCTTCATGTGTTTGGTGCTTCTGTTATTGGGTGCATATAGGTGTATAAGTGTTATATCTTCCTGATGGATTTATCTTTTTATCATTATAAAATGTCCCACTTTATCTCTAGTAGCATTTTTTTGTTTGTTTTAAAGTCTATTTTGTCTTCTAGTCAGTATAGCCACCTCCAGCTTTCTTATGGTTGCTGTTTGAAAGATATATTTTTTAAATCTATTTTACTTTCAATTAATTTGTATCTTTGAAGTGAAAGTATGGCTTCTGTAGACAACATATAATTGGATCATGTTTTTTTATCCAGTCTGACAATTTCTGCTTTTTGATTGGATTATTTAATACATTCACATTTAATGTTATTGGTATGATTGTAGTTATCTTCTATATACCTTGTGCCTTTTTTGTTCCTCTATTATTCGTTACTGATTTCTTTTGCATTAAGTATTTTCTAATGCAACAGTTTTACTTATTTAATAAGTTTTTCACTATTTTTTGAGTTATTTTAAATGATTTCTCTATGATTTGCCATATACTGTACACCTTAACTTATCAGAATCAGTTTTAGATTTATACTAATTTAATTCCAGTGATGTATAGAAATGTTATTCCTATATAGCTCTATTCCCTTTTCTCCATTTGTCATATTATTGTTATATATATAATAACTCTTAATATTACAAACCCAGCAGCACATTATTAAAATTACTATCTGTGATCATTTCCTTAGCTCAATATAGTTTTGCTCCCACATACCTCCTTTGTGCTGTATTGACAAGTATATTGCACATACATTACGTTTATTGATGGCATAGGCCCAACCATACATTGTGTATGTATTATTTTATACAATTTCTTTTTAAATAAGTTAAGAGAAAAAAGGAGAAAAATATGCATTTATACTGTCTAGTAATTGCATAATTACCTTTCTGGTGCTCCTTATTGTGTGTGGATATGAATTGCTTTATGGGATCACTTGCCCTCAGCTTGAACAAGGCATGTCTTATAAGGCACGTCTACTAGCAGCACTTCTCAGTTTTTGTTTATCTAGGGAAGTCTTTATTAATCTTTATTTATTTATTTATTTTTTTGAGACAGAGTCTCACTCTATTGCTGGAGTAGAAAGCCGTGGTGTCAGCCTAGCTCACAGCAACCTCAAACTCCTGGGCTCGAGCAATCCTACTGCCTCAGCCTCCCGAGTAGCTGGGACGACAGGCATGTGCCACCATGCCCAGCTAATTTTTTCTGTATAGATTTTTAGTTGTCCAAATAATTTCTTTCTATTTTAAGTAGAGACGGGGTCTCGCTCTTGCTCAGGCTAGTCTCGAACTCCTGACCTTGAGAGATCCACCCGTCTCGGCCTCCCAGAGTGCTAGAATTACAGGCATGAGCCACTGCGCCCGGCCTATTCACCTTCATTTTTAAAAGATAACTTTTCTGGATATAGAATTTTTGGTTGACTTTTTTTGTTTTTGTTTTTGTTTTTGTTTTTTGTCTTTGAGCACTTTGAATGTATTATTCCACTGCCTTCTGCCCTCTGTTATTTCAGCTTAGAAAACAGCTCTTAATTATACTGTTCCCAGTAAGTAATGAGTCATTTTTCTCTTGATGCTTTCAAGATTTTCTTTTTGCCTTTAACTTCCAGCATTTTTTCTATGATGTATCTGTTTGTACATCTATTTGCATATATTCTTCTTGGAGTTCATTGAGCTTCCTAGATGTGTAGATTGTTTTTCAATAAATTCAGGAATTTTTTGATAGAGGCCAATCTCACTGGGGTTAGGTGATATCTCATTGTGGTTTTGATTTGCATTTCTCTAATATTAGATTAGAGATGTTGAGCATTTTTTTAATATGTTTTCTGGCCATTATTCTGTCTTCTTTTGAAAAATTTCTTTTCATTTCCTTTGCCAATTTATTGACGGGGTTGTTTGATTTTTTTCTTGTTGATTTTTTTAAGTTCTAGATAGATTCTCGTTATCAGCCCTTTATTGGATGTGTAAAGAGCAAATATTTTCTCCCATTCTGTAGGCTATTTGCTCTAATGATAGTTTCCTTGGCTATGCAAAGCTTTTTAATTTGATTAGACCCCATTTATTTATTTTTGTTGCTGCTGTGATTGCTTTGGGGATCTTCTTCAAAAATTCTTTACCTAGGCCAATGTCTGAAAGGGTCTTCCCGACATCTTCTTCTAGAATTCTTAAGGTTTCATGCCTTAGGTTTAAGTCTGTTATCCATTTTGAATTGATTTTTGTGAGAGGTGAGAGGTAGGGATCCGGTTTCAATCTTCTGCATGTAGCTATCCAGTTTTCCCAGCACATCCCAAAACAACAAATGCTGGCGAGGATGTGGAGAGACAGGAACACTCTTACTTCGCTGGGGGGACTGCAAATTAGTGCAACCTCTGTGGAAAAGAATTTGGAGATACCTCAAAGAACTAAAAATAGAAATACCATTGGAGCCAGCAATAACACTATTATGCATCTACCCAAACAAGCAAAAGACATTCTATAATAGAGACACCTGCACCCAAATGTTTATGGCAGCACAATTCACTATTGCAAGGATATGGAAACAACCCAAATGCATGTCAATTCATGAGTGGATTATTAAAATTTGGTATATGTATACAATTGAATATTACTCAATGATAAGAAACGACAGTGATCTAGCACCTCTTATATTTTCCTGGATAGAGCTTGAGCCCATTATCTGAAGTGAGGTATCACAAGATCAGAAGAATAGGCTCCACATGTACTCGCCATCAAATTGGCACTGACTGATCGACATTATGGTGCTCACACGATAGTAACATTCTCCAGGGATTAGGGGGTTTGGGGGGTAAACTCACAACTAATGGACACGGTGAGCATTGTAGAGGGGAAGGGTATGTCTCTAGTCCTCGCTTGCATGAGGCAAAGACATAAAATGTAACCAAAATGTTTATATCCTCATAATATCCTGGAATACAAATAAATACAAAATAAATAAATAAATAAATAAATTCAGGGAGTTTTCGGCCATTCTCTCTATTTTTTCTGCCCCTTTCTCTCTCTTCTCTCCTTCTGGTACTCCCATTATGCATATATTGGTATGATTAATGGTGTTCTACATTTGTCTGAGGCTCTCTTCATTTTCTATTATTCTTTTTTCTCTCTATTCTTTGGCTTGTACAATCTCTATCAATCTGTCTTCAAGTTCACTTATTCTTTTTCTGTCAGTTCAAATCTACTGTTGAGCTCCTTTAGTGAATTTTTACTTCTGTTATTATATTTTCAACTCTAGAATTCTGTTTGGTTTTTTAAAAATTTTTTACCTTTTTATTGATAATCACTAGTTGATATGACGTTGTTATCATGCCTTCCTTCAAATGTCTTATCATGATATCCTTTAATTCTGTGAACATGTTTATAATAACTACTTTGATGTATTTTTCTATTAAATTCAACTTCTGGCTTGCTATCACAAACAGTTTCTATTGCCTGCTTTTTCAATGTATGTGTCACACTTTCTTGTTTATTTGCACATGTCATAAATTTTTGTTGGAAACTGGATATTTTAGATAATATATTATAACAACTCTGAATACTGTTGCCATCCCCATGGATTGCTAGTTTTATTTTCTTATTAATTTTTTTCTTTCCATATTACCTTTAGTTATTTTTAAATTTTTAAATTATTTTTAAATTAATACATAATATTTGTATATATTTATGGGGTACATGTGATATTTTGATATGTGCATACAATGTGTAATGCTCAAATCAGGGCATTTAGGATATTGATCACCTCAAACATTTATCAGTTCTTTATGTTGGGAATATTTCAAATGTTTTCTTCTAGCTATTTTGAAATATACAATATACAGTTGTTAATTATAGTCACTCCACATTTGTTGTTGAATACTAGAACTTATTTCTTCTATCTAACTGTGCTTATTTGTTTTTAACTGGTTGGCTTATTTTAATGAAATTTATTTCCCATTCACAGTCTTAAAGCCTCTGATATTGGTGCTCAGGGAGGTGCAGCTTTGGTATGCCCACAGCCACCCAGGGATAACAGTGGTTTGGGTAGGGCTCTCTTTTTCTCTTTCCCTGACCACACCCAACTGTCAGACTCCCTAACGGATCGCTGATTGCTTTACTGTTTTGAATAATCCTCTTGGGAATAAATTGTTCTTTGAGCTAATTAAATCAATTTTTTTCTGCTTTTAAAACATGGTTTCTGAGTCAGTGATATTTGTTCTGAGCCCGGGGATGGGGGGGGTGGGGGGAAGGGGCTCCTCCTAGCTATTATTTTATCTGGTTCTCTCCTGAAAACTTGCTGGACTACAGTTTAGCCTGTGTCTTGAATTTCGTTCCAATTTCTTTTTACCACAAACATGCCTATTCTTGAAAGTGTACTTAGGTTTTAACTTCTCTGCCTTCTGTTGCAAATGAAATCAGTTCCTTTGGGCAAAAATTAGGAACTCTGCTTTGCGACCTGCTTCTTCCCACAGGCACAATCTCTGAGCCAAGGCTCTAGAGCTGGTGGTGGGGACTATTGTAAGTTTCTGTCTGATTGACAGCCCCACTCTGGGAGCTGAACACTTGGTGGGGATGAGCAGCGGTCGGAGGTCATCTTGGCTGCTCTCTCCTGATGTGGAACCTCCACCTTACAAGTCAGATCAAGGGGGATCAGGCCCCATTATTCAAGCCTCTTGAGTGGTAGCTGGGCAGAAAAGAGAGCCCCTACCTCTCAACCACAATAGCCTAGGTCTTAGCTTCAGAAACGTGTAGCTGGAGGCAGGATGAGAAATACTTGTGTGTTTCTCTTCCTGGGAAGAAAGCCCTCTGCTTGGGAGCGTGAGGAAGAGGAAACCCTGTGTTCTTGACTGTAGCGATCCGGAGTGGAGTCCCCTCCTCTCTGAGCTAATGAGGGTGGGAGAGAGGAAGTGATTTTGGTTCAATACCATAGACCCTTGCTTTTCTTACTGAATTTTCATATATTTTCTTGATAAATGTTTCTTCATTTTCTGTCTTCCTTAGGCCTATTTACAGAAGCTTTAAATTTTTTTAAAAAATAATTTTTACCAGTTTCACTGAGAAGAGGATCAGTGGAGATCCTCACACTGTCATGCTGGAAATCAGTCCTCCCCATAGTATTAATATTTGTGTGTGTGTGTGTGTGTGTGTGTATTTCTTTGTATGCCATTTTTAGTAGTTGCTGTGGGTATTACATTACATGTGTCTCATCACTGTCTTCTGTTGTCATGTTACAAGTTCAAATGAAGCATAAAAACCTTACTCCCCTTTAAGTCCCTTTAACTTCTTCTATTTATAATTGTCTTAAATATTTCCTCTATATACATTTAGAACTACAATGGACAGTGGTATTTTTGTTTCAGTCATCAAACATGATTTAGAAAACTCAATAAGAAAAAACCTTTTGTATCTACTCTTGTTTTTGCTTGTTGTACCTTTTCTTCCTTTTTGATGTTCTAAGATTTTTTCATTTATTTTTTCCTTTCTGTTTAGAGAACTTCCTTTACCCATTTTCTTCGGGTAGGTCTGCTGGTGACAAATTCTTAGTTTTCCTTAATCTGAAAATGTCTTGATTTCCCTTTTATTCATGAAACTTATTTTTGTTAAGATTCTGGGTTGACAGTTGTTTTCTTTCAACAACTGAAAAATATTGTATTCTTTCTGGCCTCCATGGTTTCTCATGAGAAAACTTTTGTCATCTGAATTGTTTTTCTGCTATAGGTAAGATGTCATTTTTCTCTGGCTGCTGCCAAGATTTTTCTTTGCCTTTTATAGTCAGAAGTTTACGATATATCTTGGTGTGGATTTCTTTGAGTTTATCCTGTGTAGATAAACTCCTTTCTGAATCTGTAGGTTTATGTCTCTTCACAGATTTTTAAGTTTTTCAGCCATTATTTCTTTAAGTACTTTTTCAGTCCTATTCTCTTCTTCCTCTTTTCAGCTCTCTGATAATATGTATATTAGATCTTTTGTTATGAGGCTCCCTCCCTGTTCACTTTTTTTCATGTATTTTCTTTCAGTTGTTTAGACTGGGTTATTTCTATTATTCTATATTCCATCTCACTGATTCCTCTGTCCTCTCCATTTTTTCGTTGACCTCATTCATTGAAATTTTTATTTCAGTTATTGTATTTTTAAGTTCTAAAATTTTCATTTGTTCTTTTTTATATCCTCTATTTTGCTGAGACTTTTTGTTATTCCCTTTGTTTCAAGTATGTTCATAGTTGCTCTTTGAAGCATTTTTATTATATCTTTTTAAAAATCTTTGTCAGATAATTTAGTATCTCTATCATCTTAGTTTAGGCTCTTTTCATTCATTTATTTTTCTAAAATTTGTTTTGACATTTTCTTGGTATCATGAGTGATTTTCATTTGAAACCTGGACATTTTTGTATTATGTTCTTGGACTCTGGATCTTAATTAAACCTTTTAGCTGGCTTTCTGTGACACTGCTTTGGTAAGGGAAGTGAGGGCTGGTGGTTCCACCTTATTACTTTCAGATGGAGGTGAAAGTACAGGGTCCCTTCTATTGACACTTGAGAGGGGTCTTCTCATTATTTCTGGATGGGGGTAAGCTCATTACTACTGGGCAATGGTGAAAGTGCTGACTTTCCTCTAGACCTCCTCTGACAGTGGGAAGGACAAGAGGTTGTTATTCCCAAGTGGGTGGGAGTCAAGGGTCCCAGTGTTATCAGTACTGATATCACTGGTAGAGGATCATTACTGGCCAGCAGGGATGAAAATCCCATCTTCCTACTTGGCCTCCCTTGACACTACTACATTTGGGGTGTTGGGGTACCTCATTACAGCCTCATAAATGTAGAAATACAGGCTTTCCACTAGCTTTTGCTGGGAGTGGGGTGGGGATCACAATTTTTTCTCTGTTGTTTGGTTTGAGTAGAGCAGTTATTGTCCAAACATTTTCTGTCTTAATAGGATGCCTGTTTCTTTTTACTCTGGCTAAAGAGAAAGGCTTTTGTTGGGGCTTTTTAAAATTTACATTCATTTGCATTTCTGTATTGTCTGCTTCTTCACTTCCAAGTCTGGGGTATATAAGGTGAAAAGAAAACCCAAGGAACTTACCTCCATGTTGTTCCTTGGGTCCTGAGGTCCCTAGCTTTTCCATCTTCTTCTTTCCTCTCTTTCAGTGTCTCTTATATGAGTTTTATGTATAATGTCCAGGGTTTTTAGTTGCACTTAGTGGGAGGAATAGAGAAAAGTACAACTACTCCATCTTCCTGGAAGTGGGAGACTCCTTACTGATTTTTTTTCATGGTTCTATCAATTACTAAAAAAAAAGGTGTTAAAATATCTTCTACTTTAGGATTTATTTTTGAATAATACATGTAAAGTAGCTATCACTGTGCATGTTATAGATTAAGTTCTTATTAAATGTATTTATTTATCTCACAAATATTTCTTGTGCATCTAGTATGTGCTAGGCTATATTCAACTCAACAGATATTTAACAGTGAACAAAACAAGAAGTCTCTGCCCTTTTGAAGCTTACGTATTAGCTGAGGGAGACAGATATTAAACAAATAAATAGTTAAGTGGTAATAAGTGCCACAGATAGATATAAAGCAAATCAGGGAGATAAGGAGTATAATTGGCAGGGCAAGGAGAAATGGTTGCCTTTTGAAGCTGAGTATCCAGAGAAGGCCTCTCTAATAAGATGTAATTTGACCAGAATCCTGCAGACATTAAGGAGCAAGCAGTATGGATTTCTGAGTGAAGAAAAGGGACCCTTCCTCTGCTCTGGTGAAATGACAGATTACTAAGCTTATTTCTAAGGGAAGAATGACATCAGAACCTTTCACTGGTCAGAGTAGGGTGGAAATTTAGGACAGTGTATTACTTCCAGGATGAAGAGTTAGAAGATCTTGCTGTAGGTCTGGCTCTGCCATTTATTAGTCATACGACCTTTGGTTTGTCAAAAGTTTTGTACCTCAGTTTCCAAAAGGATTCTGTCTGACTCACATGGTTATGAGAATCCAATGACCGACAAATTGCGACAAATTGTGTGTAAAAGCATTTTGCAAATAAAGCAAAGGATTCTGTAGATACAAGATATTGTAATTGTATCATTATTACTGACATTGCTGTCCAACTTGGAATCAAAAGCATTTAGACTGAATTTATAGATGATTTTTAGCTCAAGCTCCTCATTTTATAGATTTAGAAACTGAGGCCCAGAGCAGTTGTAGCTTACTTTATAGGTGTGTAAATGTGGGACTTCAGAATTAGTATCTAATTTTTTGTGAAACATTTTTTCAAAAACTTTGGTGATAATATAAAGCTGTAGCTTTCACAGTGTAGTCCCTGGACTATCAGCATGGTCATCACCTGGGAGCTTGTTAGAAATGTGGCCCTGACCTAAACCTACTGAATCAGAACATCTGGAGATGGGGCCCACAATCTGTGTTTTAACAAGACCTCCAGATAATTCTGATGCGTGCTAAATTTGAGAACTGCTGATGTGGAGATTCATAAATCCATTGACTCATGAGGAATGATACTGCAAGAGTTAATGCCCAGGGTCAGCCTTCAGCAAAATTGTGAATAAATGACCTTTGTAGAAGTCTTTTGAAATCTTTCCCCTTTTCCTGCCTAGGGCTACCTTTTCTTCAGGCACATCCAAGGAACCTCTTTCCTTAGATGCTTTCTTAGTTGGTTAGTCAATAGCTCTAGTTAGGGTATTAGTTGAAATTAGTATATTTTCAATTTAATAAGAGGTTAAATAAAGTGAACATTCTCCAGGATTCCAAGAATTCAGTCTCTAATATAGGAGATTTGGATATAAGATAGTTAGAAGGAGAGGTAATGTTTTGAAGTGGAGAGGTCTTGAGATTTCTTCTGTTTTTGCTTTCCGTTTGCTGATTTGAACACTCATGAATGGAGTGGGAAGAAAACGATTGTGATATTTCCAGTGTCAGTATGTCAATGGTTCCAGAATTTGCTTCCAGTAACCATGGTCTTTAAGTCCTCAGAACATAGAGAAGAAAATATACCAGCCTTATTATAAATTTTTAGGACGTTTTATTAGTGTCATAATGCCTGACTGGCTGTCCAAAACTCTAGGGCATGGTCATCTCTGCTTAGTTCCGTGTGTGTACATTTTAAATACTTTTATCTACAAGTTAGAGAAAAAGTCCCTTGCTTTTTATAACATTTCTCAGTCTTCCTTCAGTCTCAATTTCTTTCCATGACAATAAGTCTTGGTGCTACAACCAGGTAGGAATCAGCCTTAAGCCATCTCAGTTGCTCCTTAATCAAATTTGTTCATTTGTAGAGACAGCTTCCTGCTTTCTCCTTGCATCCATCCTGTTTGAGTTCTCATATTCAGCATCAATAGGTTAGAAACAGTTCCCAGATCTCAGTAATGCCTTGTATCAATTAAAGAAAAGGCAAAAAGTATTATAAATAGTCCAAAATTATCATGTGTGGCTTTGCTATAGTAGATAAGGAAATACATCTATAAGTGAGGAGGAAGATGAGGAAGGATATTCATCAGAACAACTGTGACTCTGTTTGCTTGCTACTTTAATTAGGGAACCCAGAATAATTGACCCATATATAATGGAATCCACTCTCAACTCTCTATATAAGCGGTTATTTAAATGAGTTAGGAGATAGAATAATAAAGCAATTGCCCGGTGCTTTTGAGGTCAATAGGTTAACTCTACAAAGCTTAATTAAAATGTAATAATAAATGCCTACTCTAGGAAGGATATTTCATTAGTCCTCATCATGGCGTAGGTGAAATATTCCTTATAATTATTTTCTACCCCTTTTAAATTCTCTTCTGATGAAGCAAGCTTTTCATTACTAATTAGGATTCCCACATCAGGGAAGGAGATTTCACAAAGCAGCTGTCCCATTAGGAAAGACTACACCACTGTAAAAGAATAAAATATTCTAACTATCGTATTTTTTGGATATCCCCACAGTGAAGCCAAATTTTAAGTTCTAAAAAAGTATCAAAAACCACTCTGGCAGTGACTATGATAAAATTTCAGTCATATTGTTTTTGAAATTTAGATGTAAATTCCCTGTATCTTTCCTCCTTAAAATATGTAAGGAGGAAATACAGACAAAAGTCAGGTTCCTCGGTAAGCAGAACTGTATGTAGAAATTAGGTGAACAGGAAAATTTATCTAAATAGTTATGTCCATTTTTCGTGGAGAGGGAGGGGGTTCAGAGGAACAGAATTTCTTCCAAATGGAAACCTATAACCACAAAGTAACTGGGAGGTTTGAATGCTTTGAACTGTTTAACTTCTTTAACTGCTTTCCCAGCCCTTTCTTTATACTGATATTAGAACCCTGTTTTCATTCTGCATTCTTGTTCATTTCCATGTGCATCATCTTTAATAGCTTTCTAAACTATGTTTGCAGGCTCTGGCCTTTCCCATCTTACTCATCTTCCCATACTGCTGCTGGAATTGTGTCGACTCTCCTCCTTAAGAAATTTGACCAATATGACGTATGTCCTAATTCCTCAGCACTGCATACTGAGGCCATACCCTTCAATCAGGCCTTGACTTCCACATCTGGCCTCATCTGCTACCCTTTGCTCATGAAGCCTATGCTTAGACTTCTCTGAAATCTCATGCCTGTTTTGTCTTCTTAGAATGACCATATCCTTTTCTCTTTCACCTGATAACTGTCTATTCGTCTTTTAGGAACTAGCTCATTCTGTGAGAAGCCTCCCCTGGTTAGCAGCTCACTCAGTGGTATTGCCACACTTTGGTATCATTCTTCTGTCAAGAGTATGTATTAATATTTTGCTCCATATCTGTTTGAATTGCTGTCCCTCCTCCCACCTAGATTGAGCTCCTCAGAGACAGGGGTGACTTTCATGTTCTTGGTGCCCATTTCAGCACCAGACACATACTTGGTGCTCAGTAAAATTGGTTGAATGGAATTGAGAATTCATTTATCACCTTCACACCTCCTCAGAGCACCTCATTTCATCCACCTTCTGTTAAAGTCACTGCCCACATTCATTCTTGCCATCATCTCTAATTGCACACAGTAGGAGCTCAACAAATGTCAAATGAAGGAATTAGTTCTAATAGCACCGCAGATCTTATAATTAAGAAACAAATGTATTTTTAGATTGCAAAATTCTCTGCAGGTTTTATTTTCTTGATATACAGGACAGTGACAAAGAACTTCACATTTTGTGCATTTCTTTGGTCACTTTTCAGCATTTGGATGAATTACTCTTCACTTATGATTTTTGTGTGAACCTCCCGGCTCTTCACCCGCAGTTTGTTGACCTGGGACTCAGCAA
The DNA here is from genome assembly GCA_963575035.1 of Avahi laniger. Classification (NCBI taxonomy): domain Eukaryota; kingdom Metazoa; phylum Chordata; class Mammalia; order Primates; family Indriidae; genus Avahi; species Avahi laniger. The sequence continues at coordinate 41,086 of CAUYSK010075509.1, forward strand.
TGTCAGCCCGCTCCTCGGCC